>JAXCGZ010017673.1:0-7500 GCA_037179515.1 Halocaridina rubra | reverse complement strand
GAAGTTCCTGATCGTTGCTCTTTTGATAGCTACTCTGCTGTATGGACACAACGGGTCTGGGGCCCCTCGTCGTTCGTTTTCCTGTGAAGTGTCATGCACCCTTGCTACTGTCCACTTTTTTTTTTTTTTTCTGTTCTTAGGACATGTGTAACAGGCACTCCCTCTGATATAAACGCTTGTTCAATTGACATTATGTATTTGTCGATCTTAATACACAGTAATGATTATTGCGGTAATTTAATTCATTCTATAGTGCACATGCAGTAATAGTAAATGACATTTTTATGGACTTGTTAAATATAAAATGGCGAGAGTCGTTTATAAAGAAAATTTAATATAGAAATAAATGTGGATATAAGTAAACATCCACACGCACACATGCACAAACATATATATCCACACCTGCAGCTTCTCCCATGTTCATATGGGATCGCTGTCTCAATACCCTCTTTGGAGACTAGTGAGTAGGTTATACTCTAACCAGCCAAATGTTCCACCTGACACTCACTCCATTTATCCTAGCTTGGGAGAGGTGTTGTATTCAGCTGGCTTGCTCTTTCTGTGGCTTGGATGCATAATTTCTCAGAATTGTTACAAAGAAATTCAGTAATTATTTACGGATTCTTTTCTGGTGGATAATTAGCATGTTTTTCATATGGTGTGCAGGAAATGGTTCTCTCTCTCTCTCTCTCTCTCTCTCTCTCTCTCTCTCTCTCTCTCTCTCTCTCTCTCTCTCTCTCTCTCTCTCTCTCTCTCTCTCTCTCTCTCTCTCTCTCTCTCTCTCTCTCTCTCTCTCTCTCTCTCTCTCTCTCTCTCTTATAATTGTTTACCGTCCATAAGACTTCCAGTAGGAAATGTCATGTCGCTTGATTATTATTATTATTATTATTATTGTTATTATTATTATTATTAGCCATATTTGGGGGTAACTCATTTAGGCAGATAGTTTGAAGTTAGAGAGAGAGAGAGAGAGAGAGAGAGAGAGAGAGGAGGAGAGAGAGAGAGAGAGAGAGAGAGCCAGTTTGAACTCCTAAAGTCCTTTTCTCATTAGGTTCCAGAAATAACTGTGCATACACTCACTTTGTATGCAAATTCAGTATCTCTCTCTCTCTCTCTCTCTCTCTCTCTCTCTCTCTCTCTCTCCTCTCTCTCTCTCTCTCTCTCTCTCTCTCTCCGCTCCTCTTATTTAACGCTCTTCCACTTTGTATTCCTCTCCTGTATTCTAATTACGCATCTCGTTTGTATTCCTCACCTCTCTCTGGTCCTTCTTCGTGTTTTCTTCTTTTCCTCTGTATGTTCCTGCCGTGTATTTTTATCTCACTCTATCTTTGTATGCGAATCGCCTTTCCGCTCAGACCTCTTGTTTTCCAGTCTTCTTTTAGTGTTTTCCTACCTTGTATTCTTTTTATTCATCTCTGTTTCTACATTTGCTACCTTCTTGTCCTCCTTCAGTGTCTCATTATCCCTACTACTATGAATGTTCTTGTTCTGTATTCTTTTTATCCGTCTCTATATTTCTTTATTCTTATCTTCTCTCATTCTTCTTCACATTGTTACTGTATTCTTCTGTTCTTTATAATTTTAATAATAATAATAATTATTATTATGTTAATGATGATTATAATGATAGTAATAGTGATGATAATCCGATGCTTCTTCTTCTTTTACTTCCAATACTACTATAAGTTCTACTAAAACTCACAACATTGGAACTACTACTACCATTACTACTACTGGTGTTATGACTATTTTACTACTTCTGTTACTACTAGTACTACTACTAATGATGATGATGATAATAATAATAATAATAATTATAATGATGATGATAATAATAATAATAATAATGAGAGAAGCGTACTTTTTTAATTCAAATTTTTATTTAGGTGTATTTTTGTTATTTATTTTGGTGTATTTTTGTTATTTTTGGATTCCTCATTTTGTATTCTGAAACTGCCTTTCCCTCGAGTGATCCCTGAAAAGTATGGCTTATGGAATAATATCCTGTTAAAAGCGTTTTTCTAGCCTTTTTTATCCTCTCTCAAAATGTGTGTGCTCGTGCACACACACACACACACACACACACACACACACACACACACACACAATATCTTCATGCAATGTTACCCATTCAAGTCGAAATTTTAAATAGAAAATCTTTCGAATTTAGAATAAGTATAATAATAATAATAATAATAATAATAATAATAATAATAATAATAATGTTAATGATAATAATTACCTCTTATTATTATTATTATTATTATTATTATTATTATTATTATTATTATTATTATTATTAATGTTTTTATTATTATTATTATTATTATTATTATTATTATTATTATTATTATTATCATTATTATTAATTGTTATATGATTGCGTAGTATATTCCGTTCCACATGACAGAAAGTAAGTTTTCACTGCTTGTGGTTTTCTTTCATGTGATAAGTGACAATCACACGTACTCGTATCTGTTTCGAGAAAGTATTAGTTTTCATCATACTTTCTTAAATACAATTAAAAAAAAGAAAGACATACTTTCTCTTTGGGAATGTGATTAACGTTAAAAATTTGTTATTGCTGCTACTACTACTACTACTACTACTACTACTACGTTTTATAACTCAAGCTACTATGGGAAATCGAACTCCCTATATATTAAGAGTGTATAAGAAGAAGTTCCTATGAGTTAGGTTCTATAACTAATAAGGCTATTTTATTTTCACACACACACACACACACTGTAGCATATACAGAGAAAGTATGGCTTTTGGATTTTATTCCAGACATTTCCTATAATCCCTAGAACAAGCTCAAGATGAGTCCATAAGATGCATTTCCTATCCACGCCTTAGAAAATAACCATTGGCTCGTAAGTCATGTAATGTGTCAACGACACATAATATGTTTGCACTTGACTGCACATCGCCGTCCATGTTAGGCCTTGCGCGGGAAATACGGGTCGCCCATCCAGCTATGTTAGACGGAGATTTATGTTCAAGTTTAACAAGAGAAATAATATAATATATATAATTATATATATATATATATATATATATATATATATATATAATATATATATATATATATTATATATATATATATATATATATATTATATATATATATATATAATATATATATATATATATATATATATATATATATATATATATATATATATATATATATATATATATATATATATATATATATATATTATATATATATATATATATATATATATATATATATATATATATATATATTGGGAATAGTTAATTTGAGATTTTTGTGTGAAGGGTTAATGTATGGAAAATGGATCGTGTTTTGTTCATTTTGTGGCCCTCTTCTTAAGCAGTTTTGAGTCACACTCGAAAAATGTAAAAGAAAAAAAAATTATGAAAGCCATCCCATAATAACTAAATATTACAACAACTAATGTGCTGTTTTTACATAGAATTTAACATGTATTAAGGAAAATTCAAGTACAATACAGTAATCCAGGCATGATTGGAAGTACACGGAAGGTTGGGAGTTGATTATTTGCTAAGTACATAAGCACTTAAATTGTGTATATATAAAGGTCTTGAACATGTGCGGTTTTTAAATAACGCAGGGTTGGGGGGGGGGGTGTTTCGGGACCCACTTGAATATGTAAGATTAGGGGCCACAGTTCGTATAGCCTATTTTAGAATGTATTGTATATTGAATCTTATATATATATATATATATATATATATATATATATATATATATATATATATATATATATATATATATATTTTATATATATATATATATATATATATATATATATATATATATATATATATATATATTTTTATATATATATATATATATATATATATATATATATATATATATATATATATATATATTTTTATATATATATATATATATATATATATATATATATATATATATATATATATATATTTTTTATATATATATATATATATATATATATATATATATATATATATATATATATATATATATATATATTATTCTTAATGCTCAGTTGTGCTTACCCAGCCTTATCGGCCCTGAGGTGGAATGACCTCGTTGACTGTTATTGGAGTGAAAGGAAATTGGCTCATAGAAGAGCAGGTCCTAAGGAAGGGAATTGTTTCCAGGTCGTGACACCATTGGTTGAAGAAACGGGCGAGGATTCACTGTCGTTTTGGGAGGCATTCTTAGAATGAGTGACGTAATGCTGGAACAAAGTTCCCAATATTTTGGAATGTGGCAAAATTACTGAGGTTGAGTTTTTAATCTTTTATTTTTTTATTCAATTATTTATTTGAAGGAGAATAGTTGCAGTCTGTTATATGGTTACCTTCTTAAGTCATTGTTGTGCTCATTTTACTTACTTAACAGGATATGCACTCTTCTTACCCACTTTGCTGGCAGTTGCTAGAGCGCAACGGTCGCTACTACTGTTCTTACAGTCTTTATCAAGTTGTAGTTATCCGCTCATAAGCCTCGGCTTTGGTGTAGTATATTTCACCGTTTATAAAATGTTCTCATTTAAACTATGGAGCAAGGGCATGCACTCAGGGTAACGATTACGTCTGCCAAAACAAGGCCTTCGCAAGAAGGCAACCGTCCCAGCCCTTGGTAGAAAAGGGAGTCCGTGACGTAAAACCGGAACAAGTTGATAGGAGTTAGAAAAAGGAAGATCGACATTACTTTTTCTTTCAAGCGTTATCGATTTGTAGTTACAGATCCCTAACTCCTGCAAAAACTGTTCCACTATGGACTCCACACATCGGCATCACAATAATGTAGGGAGGCACGAATGTTCGTAAGAAAACGCTGTAGAGGAATGTGGTGAATACGTTGTTTCCTCTTGTGTAAGCTAACGATATTGCAGCCATAACCTTCATCGATTAGCCTAGCCCCGAGAGGGCTGTGGACTGAGTACTTCCCCCCCCTCACGGGTTACTGAGGAAATTGAAGCTACTTTGCATACATATAGGGAGTAAGGCACTAAGTAATAGTGTTGAAGAAAAAGCCCGTGAAAATTACCATTTTGGGCATATATTGACTTATAAGTATTAGGCTTCGCTTATTATCATTTACCAATATTTTGTAGTGCAAGTTGTATTATTTATGTAATGTAACTTGTTTATTATTGTGGCTTGGGGATTTTTCATAGTGTGTTTTATTTCATTAGAATCCGTTTGTATTGCAAAAGCTCTTTGCGGCTTAATTATGGATTACCTCCAGCTTCAAATTACCTTTACGGTAATTTGAAATCGCATTGGGATTACCTGGAAGTTGGAGAAACTCGATTTTAGAGGACCCTGAGGTTGCTTAACTAATGGAATTCCAATTGATGTATAAAACAACAATTTATAAATTACATGTGAAAATCATGCCACGAGTGAGGTTGGGAAATAGGAGTCAAACGAACAGCGACACTCTGTAGTGTTCTCATTCCTAATTTTAGCAGGTGGCATAGACGTTTCAGCCTCTTTTCCTTGAAAAAAAAAAGGAAGGGGAGTAGTTTGAAGTCTTTACACTGGTGAACGCGGGTTTTGTGGAAGCAACCTTCGGAATTCAGTGAATAAAAATTTATCCTGTTCCTCAAATGACCTCGACTTCTACGTCCCATAGTGGCTCCCGCTCCTAATCTTGAGGAAACGACATGGACAGTAGTGGCGTAAGTCATGTGGCACCATGGCTGTTCTGGAGGCTCTGATGTCCGGAGTCTGTGGTGAAAATAACACACATGCTCGAACTTCTATAAGAGCTAATATGTCCAATCCGTAAATGTCTTGCATAACTGAATAATTTTCCTATTTCACTACAGGATATATGGAATACTGTTTCATTCACTAGATTCGTTATTTTGATATTAGTTAAATTGTCAGAAATATCAAGAAAATATAGAGTATAGAGTACTTTTTCTCGAGGTGATAAATGTAACTATTCCATTTTTTACCCCATTCAGTTAATGATGCTAAGATTTCTCATTTGGCGGGGGGGGGGGGGCATTTTATCAAGGAAATCAACACCCTCTTATTCCTTGATGTATCTTAAGAAAGCTGTAGAAGCCACCTTGTTTTTTTTTTTTTTTTTTTTTTTTTTTTTTTTTTTTTTTTTTTTTTTAACTCGCCTAAGAAGTCCCGACTTCTGTCTCCCTGAAGTAGTTCGTGTAGGCTCACTTTTCCAGAACCTCATGGGAGAATGAGTTGCTTGCCTTTCGGTATGCGATACTCTGTGCTGAGTCTAACCACTGAGTACACCTGTAGATGTGTTCAGCCAGTGAAGGAACATGATCTCTGTTCAGGCATCAATCAAGGTAACAAAAGAGAATCTCTCTCTCTCTCTCTCTCTCTCTCTCTCTCTCTCTCTCTCTCTCTCTCTCTCTCTCTCTCTCTCTCTCTCTCTCTCTCTCTCTCTCTCTCTCTCTCTCAAAAAGAATTAATAAGAGAATGAAGTAACTATGGTTCTAACTTGATGAACTTTTTAAGTGGGGAAAAACACACATTAACTCAAACAACTCTCACACATACACGCATAAAAAACAAAAAAAACAAAAACTTAAAAATCTCTTGTTTCCGCTGACATTTTCTGCTACTCAGAAGAAGAACGGATGTTGTTTCGATTGTTTTGGGTAAATAAATATGTAATTATATTCATATTCAAGGTCTCTTCGTCATTCTTGTTTTCTTTATTGGTTAATTTTATGGTGTTGAAAGAAGTCGCACATATTTGTGTGTGTGTGTGTGAGAGAGAGAGAGAGAAAGAAAGAAAGAAAGGAGAGAGAGAGAGAGAGAGAGAGAGAGAGAGAGAGAGAGAGAGAGAGAGAGAGAGAGAGAGAGAGAGAGAGAGAATTATCCATATCAAATCCCGAATATTTAAAGGTACTGTTGCATTATTATCCCCTCACATAAGTGTTTGCACAGTACATTTGCATCAATAACTCTACACATCTTGGCTGTATTCTGTGGTTTTTCTGATCCTGTAAAGTGGACAGAGGGGGTATCGCATGAATGAAGTCAGTTCATCTGTCCTCAATGTTTGCTCACAAATGGAATACGAATCAGCTTTAGGAGTCGAACTCGGGGCCATTTGGATATGAGTTGAGTATTGAGTCACTGAGCCGCGAGGGATAATTAGCTACTGTGGTATATGAAAGTTTTATAAATTGTGTTGCTTTCAAGTTGTTGTTGTTGTTGTTATTATTATTAATATTATTATTAGCAGCTCTCTCTCTCTCTCTCTCTCTCTCTCTCTCTCTCTCTCTCTCTCTCTCTCTCTCTCTCTCTCTCTCTCTCTCTCTCTCTCTCTCTCTCAAGAATATATCTTCACATTGAATTTATTGCTGATTTTATTGAGTTGTGTGCATGATATATTAACAAAAAATATTCCTCTTGTGTTTTTTAATGGGATTAATTTTTCATATTGCTTTAAGTTTTGTCATGAACACATTCCGTTGATATCTGGTACGAGTAATTTATG
>JAXCGZ010017672.1:0-46892 GCA_037179515.1 Halocaridina rubra | reverse complement strand
GCTGTATATTTATGAGAAATTAAAATTCATCTTGTTAAACACAGTTTTAAGCAATATTTGTTTCAATTCATTTTTACTAATGAACTTGGTCCCTCACTTTGTTTAGTTTTGTTGAGAGATCTCCAAGACAGACATTATTTTTATACTTATTGTAATTCGAGCCATTGAAGAACTTGTTCCAACAATGACAATATGGCTTGAATAGCCGAGTTCTCCCAAATCTCACGCAGTGCAATGAGGGTAGTAACACTTTCGTATGGTTGTTTTAAAATGTGCCTCTTTTAGGGGTTATGGGTAACTTTGATATGTACAAAGCTTGACTATGGTCTTTAGTATTGTATATCTTATTGAACATTGCTGAATAGACTGGAGCCAGCACAGATCGAGTTCTTATTTACTAACACCATATTAATAATTATCTCCCGTGATAATACTTTGGAAGGAACTGTCACAGAAACCACCTCAAAAGATGTTGTCTCTGTGACACGCTGTCTTTTTTTTTTTCTCAGAATATCTATTGACAATGAATGTAAATGTGTGTGTGTGTGGACTTTGCTAATTATGCAATACTTTGCAGTCAGAGGCTACTTCATATGCTGAGCCATGTGTGAAGAGTATTAATGCATCTGTGCCTTCATATGCTCTGAATTTTTGAACCATAAAAATTAACATCTTGCAATGCAAAAGTCTTATATTTCTGCATGAAACTTCTCTATACTTAAATACCCTGGTGTCATAAGTCTATCTTTCTACTTTTACTTTAGATAATGCGTTCAGCATCGTAATTTAAAAAAGAACATGCACATATGTTGTACAGGTGCAGAGTGATAAGAGAAAATGTGTTTTTATATATAAAGTTTCCTTTCATCACCTGACTACACAGTGTTTTTTTTGTTTCTCTGTATATTTTATGAAATAAAATGGAAAGCTAAATTATTTACAAGGGGGCTGGAATCATCCTTCCTTGTAAGGTAGTAGTCGAGTCAGAACACACATTCAATAGATGCTTATGTGTGTGTTTTGACTTGCGAAACAAAGCAAATGGTATTGATTACAATAAACATTTATGTCCAGCCGTCCAATTTTAGCTCGCTGTGAGCCTACTTTGACAGCCAACAGCTGGCTGTGGTACACCCTGCTAAGAAATGCGTGTTTAAATGGGTCATATATAGCTGTTGTCTACAATAGTTAAAATCTACATTATTTTGTGCTTTTATTTTATTAAATTTACTGATGCTTGGTTGTTACTTATTTGTTGAAATTACATGTATTGTAAGCTCTTAGGAATTGAAATATAATGAAATAGAATTAAATTTTTGGTGTTGATTTGGATAGTAATATTACTGTTGTGATTGCTAATATTATTGCTCATAAAGTCTCAGTTTGTAACTTATGTATAGACTTTAGTTCTATACATATTTTTCAGAGTATATTTTTGATTATTTAATTTTTCTGGTCTTACCTAGTGTATTTGTTAGCTTCTCTGATTGTATAAATTGTATATTCTAACTACTTGTTCATGAATGTAAATAACAGTGCTGTATACTGTATGATATATAAATATACTTTCCAGTTGTAAGTGTAATGTATATATCTATATTTGTTCAGTGTTTTTGCATATGTGATCCTATTTGTTTTCACTTTCAAAGATATATCTGTATTATTGAATGTGAGGTGCTCTGAATGTACTCCATGCTCCTCTTAGTAGGTCTGGAAGATCTGTAATTCTTGCCTATGTATATAATGGTCTTTAGGCTAAAAGAGGCAAATCTCTCCTCATATTGAAACATGTATTATTCATACATATACACATATGCACTGGATGCAATTCCGCTTGTAAGGGGGTTGGCCAAATTGAAGCACACATTCACCAGAAGGTAATGTGTGTGCTTTGACTCCCTCCTTACAAGGGGGATTGTGCCCCTGTTAATGTAAAGACCACCAATTTAGGTTTGTATTAGGAATGTAGATTATATCTTGTACAAATAAAAGTCAGCACCTCTTCCAGGCAACAGGTAATTTGTCTTGGAGGATTTTCTGTTGTCTTCCTCTTAACTGCTTCCAAAAATTATAAATATTGTTGTCTCTCATCTTATTTTCTCAACTGGTTCCACCACTTTCTGTATAAGTTTAAAATTTCCTATGGGCAAAACTCGCATATAAATATCTGTTTAACATATAATTAACTTCCTGTTTACTCTTTATAATACCTAGCATATGGTACTGTACCTAGACTATGTCAAACACAAGTGAAACTATTGTAAAATCGGTACTATACAGGTATTTGTTAACTTTATTTTGGAATTTTTTTTTAATATTTTCCAATCGTGTATATTCAAAACCTCACTATTTAAAACTATGTAAGATGAGGGACAACTATAATGGCTAGTGTTTATTGATAGTAAAAGTACCATTCATAAAGCTCTTAGGTCTAGGCATTGAATGAATGCAGCCTACCTGTTATGCTTTTTTTTCAAATGAAGAATAGTATGGTTGTAAGGGCCACAAGTTGTGGTTAAAGGGTTGAGATGAAAAAGTAGGATGGGAGATTATAATTGGAAGTTCTTGAGATATCCTTGAAATTTGATGTCCTATAATTTCTTATCAATTAATATTGGTTTTTATTTATTAAGAGTATATATATATATATATATATATATATATATATATATATATATATATATATATATATATATATATATATATATATATATATATATATATATATATCAATAATGATAATCCAAAACCCGAATAGTGCTGAATTATGCTATGCTAAAAGAAATTGCATGTAGATATTTTTGTAATGCTGCATATCAGTAATGTTTATTAAGTAAATATTGGGATGGTATTATATTGGGAGATAAAATTTTGTTTACTTTTAAGTTTGGAATTTTCTTTGAGAATAATGAAATTAAACAGTTATATGTATGAATACTGTTCAAGCATGCTAACCTACACTGCCATCAATCATTTCTAGAGATGCATGCTGGATGTAATTACCAAGTTCAAGAGCAAAACTGTTTGAATATACTTTGCATTCCTTGTCTAGTTCACTTTATTCCCAGGCTTTTCATGTATTTAGAGAATTAATATACTAGTGGTGCACTTGATGAATATACTTTACATTCCTTTTTCTAGTTCACTTCATTCCCAGGCTTTTCTTGTATCTAGAGAATTAATATACTAGCTGTGCACTTGATGAATATACTTTGCATTCCCATTTTCTAGTTCACTTTATTCCCATGCTTTTCATGTATTTAGAGAATTAATATACTAGTGGTGCACTTGATGAATATACTTTACATTCCCGTTTTCTGGGTCACTTTATTCCCAGGCTTTTCATGCATCTAGAGGATTAATATACTAGCGGTGCACTTGATGAATATACTTTACATTCCCATTTTCTAGTTCACTTTATTCCCAGGCTTTCTTGTTCCTAGAGAATTAATTAACTAGTGATGCACTTGATAAATACATGCCATGATGTTACTCAAATTAGTGTACTTGAGCTTTGATGGGATGTTTCCAGACATTCCTTTGTATTTTTTGTAATTGACTTGTACTTTTATGTTATTTAAAGTTCAACAGTGCATAAAGAAATATTTTCTAATATTGAGTGTCTGCGTGACTTAGGTTTTCATATAATGAAGTACAGTACCGTACTTTTATTTTTAACCCAGTACTTTATAGTTGTTTTAAGTAGTCACCGTGGCTCAAGCGGTAGTGTCCGCGACTCTGAGTCTTCAGGTCGAGAGTTCGCGCCCCGTCACGGTCTGAAGTTAGCAAGGGCATGCACTCAGGGTAACAATTACATCTGCCAAAACAAGTCCTTCGCAAGAAGGCAACCGTCCTAACCCCAGGTTGAAAAGGGAGTTCGTGACGTAAAACCGGAACAACAACAACAGCTTTATAGTTGTTTCAGTTACTACTTTTGTAGCATAATCTGGGTGTTTCTGCTACTTTCATATTATTTTTGTATGTTAAATTATAAACACCCTCAAGAAGAATTTTGTTAAACACTTTTGATACAGTTTATTCTGGGTACCACATGAGTTCTTTTTGTATATATTAAACATTCTGTGTTAGAAACTAATATCTGCATTAATTTCTTTTTTGTATTAACCCTTTCATCTAGTTGTATTTTTGTGATAACCTTGTTTTATCGGCGTTATTTTTTTTTGGAAAATGTATTGCTAAATAAATATGAAGAGGCTTGAGTATTATAAAGTTATTTTTTTTTTATAAATTTGATGATATTGTGTTACTTTAAAGATCAACTGTATTGTCACTTTAGATGGAGTACATGATAATTCAGTATAGATGCTTTCATCGTTTTGGTAAATTTATTATTTTTTTGGCATTTTTTAGATCTTGTTCCTCTTTATTGTAATATAGTAAATGCCCCCATATGTGGCTACTGCGGTTGAGTGGTAACGCTCGCGACTTAGACTCGTCAGGGTATCGGTTGCACTTACCAAAACCAAAGAGGCTGCGTCCTAGCCCTAAATAGAAAAGGGAGTCCATGACGTAAAACTGATTACAATTACCGTTAATACTCCCACGTTGGAGCATTAACATGGAGGATTAATATGTTTAAAATATCATTTCTTTTGTGTTTCCCTGTGTTGTAAAAGTTGACTAAATGGGGCATAGCGAAGGAACTAGGAATCTCCTCTTTTGTATTTCCCTCTTCCAAAAAGTCTGTTTTTTCTTTGACTCAGTCAGTACCCTTGAAAAGGGGATTATGGCTCTGTTTTTTGTATAGATTCGTGTTATAGCAGGTGCTTATTGCTAATCCTTTTGTGTAATTAATCTTTATTATCCTTATGCATCTTTATAAAGAAAGTCCATGGATTATGTGCTATACACATCCTAAATCTTTTAAGGATTGCAGAGACTCGTCTTTGTTTTGGTTCATTTATCATTTTGCATAATAAAGTTACTGTATGACATATTGCAGAAGTATTTAGGTTGGACATGGAACTTTGGTATTTATCATAACATGTATGAGTTTACAGTGACCCCCAAATTCTTTTCCAAGGAAGGTTAGGTTATGTTAAACTGCTAAATTTGAGTAAACAGTCACTTAGTTCTTGCGGGATGGCATTTACGTGGAGAGGAATTTTTAAGGGTTGAATTTTTGGGGTTGAATACTGTATACATGTAGCGAAGTTTGCATATTACTGAAGGCGACCCCTTTGGTATCAGCCATATTGAACTCTATTGTTAGATATGAATATCTCGATCAGTCTGAGACACTAAGCACTATAAATAGCACATTCATCTATCTAATTTTGGTGGAGAGCTGACATTGAGTATATAATAACAAACCATCCTTATATACTATACGCCATGGGGAAAAGGGTAAGCCAAGTTTGCCTTGGTGTGTGTATGAGGGGAAACTACAGCAGAAAAACAGACATAATCAGTATAAGTCAAATAACTAATATCCCCAACCAGAGGAACATAAATTATTTCACCCTGCACAAAACTGTTCACATGATACCTAGGTGAGCAAATTGAACAGTACCTTCCACCTGAGATACATAGTCCAAAGCATTTCTTATATTAAAAGACAATGACCACATTGGATAACTTTTTCCGACGTAACTAACTAATCAGTTGCAAAACGGTGCATTTGAGGAAAGGAAGGAAATGGGACAGTAATAGCCTGGTATCAATAAATCCTCCATAACGTTCGTGAAAGGCAAGAGGACAGGGTAAAGGTCCATCACTCTAACAGTTACACAGTACAGAAGAAAATTTTGATAACCTGGGGGCAAGTAGGGTATAAATTCATTTTGCACCTATCCACACCAGCAGTCTGCCCCTTGGGTAGGGCACAGAAGATTTTCTCTGATTAAACAGGTGTAAAAGGAACATTAAATTCACCCCCTAAATCGTAAAGTGCCACGGAAATCTCTGCATAAATGCTTCCTTACTTTAAACTACAAAACATTGGCCTAAGATATCACCATAAAAATTTGCCATGAAGGACGCCTTCTGGAAGGGAAAGAGGTTGTTCACTCACCTCGAAAAAAGGATGTGGAACATTCTTGTAGACCTCCCAAACTCAAAGGGTGAGTCCTGATCTGACAAGTGAGAGCAGTAGGAATACCAGAAAGCACAGTTATCAGAATGTATTAATTGCAGTTTTATGCATAGAAGTTCAGAATCATATAATGGATAATTAACCCTTTACACATCTCTGGACCTGAGCAAAAGAGCATCGCTCAGTCCAGCAAGGGGCACAGTACTTTGGCGAATATTCTTTGAGTGTAAGGCAGAACGTAGATGGCCATTGATTCAAGTCGGTCATCATTATTCTCAGGATACCTTCTAAGGCATTCTCAAAATCCAAAGTAGATGACTAAATGTTGTACCAAGCAGGCCATCGCAAATCCTTTAAGAACTTACTCTAGCAGATGATGTAGTTCTGGATTACACTCAAGCTTGCAATGAATAGATCTGTAAGAGACCTACCAGCTCGGACATCAAAACGTGTGGGGAAGTCATAAGGAAACGAGAAGGAAAATTAAGAAGTTAAACAGAACAGTTACAATAGTTTATTGTCCCAGAATCTCTTGTCCCATGGTTGGCATTAAAGTTCCACACTAAATATCTGAATATTTAACCCAGAAAAGTAATGGTCCAGTTGTACAGGATCAAAAGAGCCCGGAGGTTGTAATACAAAAGAATATGAAGTGGACCCTTTGAGAAGAAAGAAAATCTAAAATGCCTTTATGAAAAGCTGGAAGAATTAGGTGCTGCAGAGAAATATCGGGCTGAACTAATATTTGACCATCCCTATGCATCCCAACACCACAAGAGCACAAACATAAAGTAGACACTGATTCCCCAAGTTTTGATATTTCAAAGTAGAACAGAAAAAGGGGAGATCCATGATGGCAGCACTTACTTACAGAAGCTGTCCATTTCTTTGGATAGTTACCTTGAGCATTCTCATTGAGAGGAGAACTGGGAACAAGTTTTGTTGCCTTTCCAAGCCACCCACATGATTTAGGAAGACTTAAACATGTAGGAGCCATATCAGACACATTGTCCTGAAAAGGAGACTGGACAACAGTTTCTACAGGTTAACACTGTACTGGCACTGAGGTTACATCATCATGTACTGGGTGCCACTAAACTGGTACCAATATGATGCTCTCGTCCTCTTGAAAAGGACTAAGGGGAGAAACAATGTCCAGTGGCTAAGAATGATCTTGGATAACTGGAACTGATGCTAGTGTAACCTTGATAGCAGATGCAAAGTCTGAAACATCTTTGATCCTGTGTTTTCTTGTCACCTTAGAGGTATTTGGAGCAGAAACAACTTTCCAGATTTATCCACGCATATAAGGGTCGTCAAAAGTATGCAGTCTTTGGCTTGGAAGAAAAAATTTGTCTGGTATTTTTAATTTGCTAATCCCCTTTGGAGTAGGCCCCTTGTGCTTTGTCATACTTAGCCCAGTCATCCTTCCACTGTTTGGAAAGCTTCTTCTGGAAGGATGAGATGCTGGTGTGCGAGTTTGACTTGGATTCCCAGCCTCAGTCGTCGAACTGGAAGCATCCAACTTTGCCAAGGCAGGTACAGAAAAAAATCAGTGATACTGAAAGTTCTCTTCGACTACTGAGGTGTTATGCATCGTGAGTCTGTTACTTGGAATATCCTGCCATCTGTCAGTCGCCTGTGTTTCATTGTTCTATACAATTTGGATGGGATTCTTGTGTGGATATCACCATTTTGAAATTTATATTGAATTGCCCTAGCTCTTTCACCTCTTCTAAGACCTTTTGGGGCATCTTTTGTGTAGCTTTCTCACACCTCTGTGGTTTGATCTTTAGTGAGGAGATTAGCTACTAAAAGTTTATTTTGCTGATTTTTGTACTTGGACAGGTCTCTCTCCTCCATATCCACTCTGCCTGGCTTTTTCCCTTTGCGTCCAAGATGAAATGATTATTTCTATTGTTGGAGGTGTCGCCAAGCTCCATCACTTTTTACATGATACTTGTAATCATTTTGTTTAGGTGTTATATGTTCTCCTAAGCTATTTACCTAATTGTGTTGCAACATAATGGTCCTTGGGATTTAGAACCCCAGATTTTGATGATCTAATGTGTCTTACTTAATAGTGTTGCTGCATGTTGCGCCTTGGGGTTTAGAACCCCAGATTAGATATTCAATGTTATTTTCATTAATTGTGTTTCTACATGTTGCTCCTTGGGGTTAAGAACCCCAGATTTATATGATTCCTATCCAGAATTGTGGATAGAAAACTAGCTTTTATCAAGTTCTTGCAAACCCCTTTTGTATTTCCTTAATTCTATGATTTTGACCTGACAGATGACTTAAGTTTCCTTAGACAATAATTACTGAGAAGTATATTTGTCCTAGTTATATTTTGCTTTCAGAGAATAATGATATTCTTAGTTAATTTTGTGTGCTCTTAAATGGCTATTATAAATTAGTTTTATTTTCATATAAAGGCTGCAAAGTACCTTGGTGAGGGGCAGCCTAGTCAGAGCATGCTGGCTCTTTTGGAGAGGAAATTTCCTAGTCCCTTCACTCCAACCAATTTAGTTGGCTTTTATGAAGCAGAGAGGATCACGGTGATCAAGTGAACTGTGGGAGACAGAGGATGCACAGCGTCTCACTGATATAACCCACCCATAGCACGATATTATGAATATTGTATGTGTTATATGTGTTTTAAATGTGGGATTTATGTATTAAGTTATTTTAGGGAATTTGGTATTACAGGGAGTCCTCCTATAATGTCAGGGTTCCGTTCTTGACAGCTGCCTTAAGTCGAAAATCGACGTAAGTTGGAACTCGCTTAGATTCGAACCTGGGTCCTAAAATTTTTTTTTTTTTCTTGGGTGGACCCTATGTTCTTAATGGTTCTTAAAAATTACTAAAACTAATCTTCATGCTATTCTTAAACTTTAAAATTAACATAATATACAGGTACTATATAGTATACATGTACTGTACAGTATAATAAAACAACAAAACATACATAAAAATATCTGTACTATATTACACTATAATACCTGTACTGTGTTACTGTATAGTACAAAACTGTAAATAGTACCTGTACAGTATACTGTACTCATGTGGCGTGCTTACGTAGGGAGGGAGAGACTTGCTTATCTGGAGAAAGCTTGCTATGTCAGCTGCTGACGAGACAGGGGGAGGCAGGTGAATCTGGAAAGGCAAAAGAACAATCAATACTTAATCTATAAAAAACAAAACTATACATAATAAAACACACTTATAAACATAAAATATATTGCACTAAATTCTCATTTTTTATCAAGTTAATGGCTTTATATATTTATTTTTTTATATACAACTGCTTATATTGAAAAATTATATTGAATTTAAAAAGAAAAATACAGGTCTGTAGTTTTTCTTTTTAAGCCATGCTCCTTTTTTAAATATTGGTACCACATCTGCCAATTTCCAATCCTTGGGTACCAATCCTAATTTTATTAGATTATAGAATAGTTAGTGGACAACTAAGCTCTGCCTTGCACTCCTTTAATACTCTTGCATAAGTTTCATCAGGTCCTGGAGATTTGTGAGCCTTTAATTTATCTACAGGTATTTCTTTTTTTACATCCTCCCTCGTAATATTTATTGTACTAAGTATATTATCGGGACTGTCTGTGTATGTGGATTCTACCTCTGAAATATATTCCAAGTTTTCATTGGTAAATACAGACAAGAAATATTCATTTAAACATGTACACATCTATTTATCATCATCTGTGAAATGACCATTGGCCACTTTCACTGGTCCAACTTTTAACCCCTAGGGGACCAGCATGAAGGAAGGGTAAAGGAAACTAGACAAAAACATATTTATGAATATATAAAAATGAAAAATAAATGGATGAAAAAAAAAAATTAAAGGAGCAGCAGCCTGTCATAAAATTGAAACGATGTAACTCGAAACGACATTATATGAGGACTCCCTGTATTTAAGATATATTTTAATGTTGTGTATTGTACATATTGTAATTTTTTTTTTAGGTATTCGCCGAGCCGTGTCACAGGTGACGATGACGAGAAAGAGCAACTCACAATATCTGCATTTCTTGAGCAAGAAGAAACTAATATAAATTCAGTCTCTAGAGGTTCTGCATCAACTGAATTAAAATCAGAAGAGCAACAGCAGTCTATATCTGCCATCTTTGACTCTTTTCTTACTACACCTCGTCAGAATCCTCAACATCATCATCGTGATCTTAAAAGACCAGAGCATGGTTATCCTTCTAGGCCTCAGCGTTACCCAATGGGCCCCCATCAGCATCCACCGCGTGGTCTGCCTGGTCCTCCCATGGGTTCTGGTCCATGTGGCCCTCCACCTGGTATCGGTCCTCCTATTCTTCCACCTGGGCCACCTGGTGTTTTTCCACATCTTGGCCCGCTGAGTAGACCCCCTCTACCTGGACCACCCCCTCATCTTCTACCAGGCAGCTTTCCTCACCATGCACCACCTGGTGGACCTCCTCTTCCAGGTCCTCCTGTAGCAGGCCCACCTAGTGGACCACCTCATCCTGTGCCTATGGTCTCTGATCCTCCTGGAGTATCTCAGCTTCCTGGTCATATGAGTAGTGGGCCACCTGGTATGCCTCCTCCACCTGGTCCCCCTGGTGTGTCCTCACCTTCTCCTCAGTATTTTAACACTCCACCTCCCTTTCCTAACCTTTCCTCAGGATCTCATTTTACACAAACTACTTCAGCCCATGGGTCTAATCATTATTTTAAGCCCTCAGAAATTACTGCACTTTCCAGTTCTTCAAATATTCAGGCTAAGTCTAAAGTGCTCAGTACTGTAAAGTCTTTTCCGTCAAAAGATTTTGGGCATTCAGATTTGAAAGAGAAAGAAATCTGTGACAAGCCTTTTCCAAGAGCACACACTACTGAAACTACAGCAGAAAGTTCTGAAGTGAAAGATAGTAATATGTATTCTGGAGCTGCGGAGAATGTTACTGGAGATTGTGCAACAACCATTTTACCACCAGATGAAGTAGTAACGAGTAGACTTTCTGAGGATTCCATAGAAGTTGGGATTCCTGAAGCACAGAATGATGCTTTAAAAGATATGACTAAAGTTAAGTCACGCACTCAAGAAAATAGTGCCTCTCTTAAGTCAACGGACTCGAAGTCTCTTCCTGTTTCGAAAGGATTGGCGGCATCTGATATCTTGTCTAACAAATTGCCGTCATCTGTTCCCACTGTAACCAGTGCTTCTTCCACCTCCTCATCAACAGCGGTTTCGAGCGGTTTGACTGAAAGCTTGGCAAATGAAGGCACCTCCATTGTAATGAAGAAAAATTTGCCCAAAGTCTTGGGGAAACAAGGAGCTAAAAAGAGGCTTCTTGCTTATACTGGGGCTTTTGCTCTTTCAAAAAGTACAAAGCAGGTCGCGTCTGCTGCTCTTGAGGAAGAGGACGAGGTTGGTGAAAAGAAGAAACAGATAGTGCAAGCCAAGAAGAAGAAAAAAGAGGAAAAAATGTCGTCAATCGAACAGATACGTAATGAGGAGTCACGTATCAAAGAAGCCTTAGGTTTGAAGAATGTTCTCTTTAGCCCTTATGGTCCTGGACTTGCCCCAATTGCCAAGCTTTTGGATAACCCTGAGGAACTAGAAAAGTTTGAAGTAAGAGGTAAGCAAGCAAAGCAGAAATTTGAGGAGTATGAAGCCAGAACAAAACTTAGGGAAAAGGAAGAGAGGAAGAGAGAAAAATTGGAAAAAGACAGAGAGAGAAAGCGTCGTGAGAGGGAGAAAGAGAGAGAGAAGGAAAGGGAAAAGGAAAAGAACAAAGAAAATGAAAAAAGTTCAACTGAGAGCCAGTCGGCCAAAGATGAGGGAGGAAATGATGACGGTAAAGTAGATGAAGTGGATTTTAAAGCAAAATCGATCAAACTGCCCAAGACCTGGAAGGAATTTAAAGAAGGTACTTTTGATTTTGAAAATTTAAAGATTCTTCGGAGAGAAGAAGAGAGACGACGCAGATCTCGTAGTAGAGACAGATCACGAAGGGAATGGGGCAGACACGCCAGTGAAAGAAGTAGCAAGACTTTTCAGGATGACAGCGACACGAACATTGAGCTGAATATGCCAATTCACTCTGTTCAGATGATTAATGTGAATGGACTGAGATTACAGTACCCGGCCAAGTTAGTACAGTACACAAAATCTTTGCCGTCTATCTCGTATGGAGTCAGTCATCACAAGTATGATTATCACTATTCAACGCGTAAAGAAATAAAGATTAGAGAGTCACCTGAAATCTGGAATTTACTCGAAGATTTCTGGTCAGCAAAGCCGTTGTATGGCAAACAGAAAAAGAAAGGAAAAAGGAAATTCTCCAGGGCATGGTTCAGTGAAGATATGGAATGCAAATCTGTAATGTTAGTTACTGGAGAGGAAAAGGAAAAGGTGGAAGTAAGCCAAAAGGCTGCAAAGAAATCTAGGAAAGCTTTGGGTCACCTCAAGACTCTTGGTAAGGAAGATGAAGATTCAAAGGATTTGCACCGTAAGGGTGAGACTTCGAAGGTTTCTACGAAGTCAAAATGGGATTCAGATAATGAGGAAAGTGACTTTTCAAAGGCATCGAGGAAGCAAGAACCTTATTCATTGACCTCTGACAATAAAGATGCTGATGGTGATAGTGCAGATATTGGATTGGATAAAGATCGCTCTCCAAAAGAAGTTCCTGATAGCAGTCCAGACCAGACTCTGACGAAAGGATTTTCAGAAGGCCTTAATGAAGAATATGAAGCATTTTTAGAGTTTCTTGGTGAGGGCTCAGAGACAAAAGAAACTGAGATAAATGAGAAAAAGACTTTAAAAGATGCTGAACAACGTGCATTGGAAGATGATGATCACAAGGATGACGGTTCCAGTAATAACTTCTTAGAAGATGATGTGGAGACCAGGATGTCTCCACAGCACCTAAAAACTGCAGAGTCAGTGATGGATGTAAAAGAGGAAGATGTTAAGAAAAAGGAGAGAGCTGAGAAGAAACTTAAAAAACAACTGAAGAAAGCTAAAAAGAAGGAAAAGAGAGCCAAGAAGAAAATGAAAAAGAAAGCTAAAAAAGCCCTGAAAAAGCAAAAGACACCAAAGAAGGAAGCAAAAAATAGTGAAAAGAAACAGTTGACGGATGACATGGACGAAGAAAGTGATGGGTCTGTGATTCAAGTCGAGGATGAGGATAGAAAATCCCGTTCCAGATCACCAAGGTCAAGATCTGCATCTGTTGACAGCCGTGATGCAGGTGAAGATTGGAGAAGGGAACATTTTGAGCGGAAACGAGATTCTGCTGACAGAAGCTCAGAAGAAAGAGATGAATATTCTGAAAGGAGGAGGAAGGATTCATCTGAACGATGGCAGGATTTTGATAGGAAAAGAAGCTTTGATGATAGAAGAGACTTCTATGACCGAAGGGGTAGTGGCAGCAGAAGTGGAGGGGATTGGAGAAGAGATGAATATGGAAATTTCAGGGGACGGTACAGGGGTAGAGGCGGCTATGAGAGACGTGGCCGCGGCAGAGGATTCATGAGAGGTTCTAGGGATAGACGAGACTTTTACAGGGATAGAAGGAATGACTTGGGTGAGAGGAGAGATGAAGAAGGCATATATGAGACAACTGAAGACTATGAAGTACATAGGGAGTTTATTAGAGAAAAGAGATATGAACGAAAAGAAGCTATTGAAGAAGGAAAAGATTTAAGAAAAATGAGACTCGAGAAGAGCGGGTTTGAAAGAGAGAAACGTAGAGAAAAATCCCCAAAAATGAAAAGGGATGATGGTATTGCATCGTATTCGCCTTCTAGAGGAGTGTCAGATGAAAGTGATTTTGATGACATGAAACACAAAGATATGTCATTTGAAGAGAAAGAAACTTACAGTAAAGTGGTAGAAGAAGAAAATTTATCCTCTAGCTCTCCAACTCCATCATTATCACCAGATGGAGTACAGGAAGAGAAACAAGACCCATATATTGACGATAGCGAGGAAGAATCACAAGTGAAAAGTAAAGCAAAGGGTAAATGGGATTCTAGAGACTCGTCACCTTCCACTGCGGATAACGAAAAGGCATTAAAAAGCAGTAGGTATCCAACGAGTGATACCTCGGGCTATTGCGACTTGAGCTCAGCACCGAGTCCTATGTCGGATGAAGACTTAGAGAGAGAGGCAGAAGAGAAGGCAAGGCAGTGCATAAAGAAAAATGCCAAGAACAGAAAAGATGTTGATATTAAGCTTGATGATATCCCTTACCCTTCAAGTGAACCAACACCTGCAGGTGGTAATCAAAAAGTCAAGAGTCACATGGACAATATAGATGAGAGATACAGCCCGTCTAACTTGTCTTTGTCTGCCAGCCCTTCTACATCACCTCCTTATAACATTACTAACCAGGCAGAGCCGCCATCCTCACTTGAAATACCTTTGCCTCCACTTCAAAATATCCCAGTGCCTCCAGCAGCCTCGACACACTCTGATTTGAGAACTGATGTCAAAGGATTATCTCATCCTGCAGATGACGTACCTCTTTCATCCGACCACTCTCAAAGTTCTACGGAATCCAGTCCCGTATCTTTACCTGCAGTACCTGATAAGAAGCAATCGGCGTTTCCAAGTATGTCGAAAGGTCATGCTACGAAAAAAGATGAATTATCAGACTCTGAAGAAAATATGCATGCTTCTTCTTCTGGTTTTGTAGAAACCTCAGACACTTCACAGCATCGGGAACCAAAGACCAAGAAATTTGGGGAAAAGGGAATGGTATTTGATAAATCAAAACCTGCAAGATGGGTTGAAAAGAGCTCTAATGATGGTATTCAGGAAATGGATGATGAAGATAGACGGAAAATCTCAAAATCGATGCCAATCACTTTCCGTTTGGCTGGATCAAAGCAATCATCCGTTAAGCTCTTTCAAAAAGGCTCAATTCTTCCAGAATTTGATCATGAGGAAGAAGAAAAACATCACCTGGATTTTGAACGAGACTTGGAAGATACTGAAGTTAGTGTACCCACTGATAGGCCTATGGACAGGGATACATATAAGTCATCTAAAGAACCTTCTGGTTTTGGTATTATTAGCAGGACTGTATCTGCATCCTCTCCTAAAATATCAGATTTGGATGTAAAAGATGGAGATAATGAACGTGGAGATGGGAAAAGATCTCTCAAGTCAAGATCATCTTCTCCAGAGATGACTCAAACTCAAAGTAGGGACAGTAGGTCTCCACAGCCTAGAAAGAGAAATGTTGCCAGCAATGAAGAATCTCCTGGGAGAAATTTGTCTCACGAAAGAAGTAGATCTCCTAAGAGTAGTAGAATGCGATATAAGAGCAAATCTCCTAACAGTAGTAGATCTCCATACCGAAGATCACCCCAGCATAGCCGTTCACCTAAAAGGCCCAAGTCTCCTAGAAGAATGAGAGACTCACGGTCGAGGAGTTGGTCACCGAGGAGAATGGGTGGGAAGCGGTCCCCTCCAAGAAAGCGTAGGGTCTCGCCTGAATCCAGAAGATACAAAGGCAGCCCCGAAAGAGGCAGAAGAAGAGAATTTGGAAGCCCTCCACGTAAGGGTGGACGCTACGTCCGTGATGGAAGGTCACCACCCCCACGATCATCTCTGTCGAGGGCGGGCAAAGAGAGACGATCGCCAAAGAGGTTTAGTCGTAGTCCTTCTCCAGTTAGAGGAGATAGGTATACTAGTCCCCATTCTAGACACAGCAGAAGTCCAGACAAAGGCCGTATACCATTGGCTCAAGGACCAAGAACACCAGAGGAGCCTGACAGAAATGAAGGAACTAGATCTCCTGTTTATCGGTCGTCTTCACCTGTGAGGGAGAAAGAATTCCGTGGCGATTACAAAGAAAATCTGAGCAGTCGAAGCCCTGATAGAGCAGCATCCCCAGAGGGCTATGGCAGAAGACCATATCCAAGTCCACCGGGTCGTAGAGCTAGAAAAAATAATCGTTCGAGCCTCAGTCCGAGTGCAAGGAGTCCCGAAAGATGGGCCTCGCGTCGTCATAGTCCAGGTAGGAGGAGTCCAAATTGGAGTCCTGAAAGACGTCGCAGCAGGAGTCCGGGTTGGAGAAGCTCTCCGTACAGGAGTCCTGAACGTCGTAAGCCGTATTCTCCAGGTAGAGAAAAAATTAGCCCATCTCGTCATTGGAGTCCGAGGGTCTCTCGTTCCCCTCGTAGATCTCCTCTTCGAAAGTCTCCATTACGCAAATCACCCTTGAGGAGATCAGTTAGTCATAGGTCTATAAGTAGGTCCCCAGCGAGAAGATCTAGAAGTAGATCTCCTGGTTTTAGATCAATCAGTAGGTCTCCAGTCAGACGGTCACCATTGAGAAGATGGTCTCGTTCACCAACGAGGAGATCGCCTTTAAGGAGGTCCCCAGGAAGACGATCGCCATTAAGGTCTCCCATAAGGAGATCTCCCGGGCGAAGATCACCTCCAATCAGGTCTCCGAAGAGATCTCCTCGATCACCAAATGCTAATTTTGAATACGATCACCATGAGAGAGCCGGGTGGAGTAGCTGGAAATGGGAGCAGGAGCCAGCCGTGGAAAGACAAGAGCATGAGAGATGGCCTGATCGACCTCCCAGTCCAAAGGAAGAACCAGAGCTCGAAAAATATTACAAAAATATAGATAATAAGGAAGGAACGTTGAAGACTGACGCAGACTCGACCATAAGTGATTCCGAGCTCCCAGTGAAAAAGGAAACTGTAGACTCCACTTCTTCTTCGCCTCCGGATTCTCCTCGCAGACTGTCTCTGGATGAGAGACTGCAACAAGAACATGGACTTGAAATTGAGGATCACTCCAAGAAAAAGAAGCCTTCACCACATCCTCAACCACATCTCTACAATTGGGGATATCAAGCACACCCTGTTCAGGTAACTATAATACAGTACAGTGTTCAACCAAGTATTTTCATAATGGAGAATATCTCTTCGTTTATGTAAAGTAATATACTGTACTCATTGTAACTAATGATAAGTTAATTCAGGTTTAATATGTTAATGTTTGCAAATTGATCTATTAGTTTACTTATTGCGGCACATTGCGTATAGCTGTTTATATGTCATTTTTGCACTTGTTAATATTGCTTCATTTATATAATAGAAATGTAAACTGGGTAGCCAAGCATCTTATTATAAGTTGAAAAGACCTATATTTGGCAATGGAAATGTAAACTGCATAAACAAACATATTGAACAGTTCTGTTCTTTTTTTTCAATCGCCATATTGAATCAAGTAGAAAGGAATTACCGAATCTGTTTCAGTACTTAGAAAATGAGAGCTATAATTTTATTTTTTTTCTATTTTTAGGTACACCAGTTTCAGTATGCGTATGAAGGAAACAGCGAAGGAAATGGAAATGAAATAAGTGGCAGTGAAGGTACTTCAAGAGTCATTCAAGTGGGTAATATGTTGCAAGTCCTTCCTCAGGATACATCGCCTATGATCGTTCAGACGGGCAACGTTATTCAGGTATGAAAGAATTTATTTATTTAATTGCGTTGGTAATCTTTAAATGAATATATTACTCATAAGCAGTGGGTAGATCAGATATCAATTTGTAATAGATTTTTTTTTTTACATAGGTATCTCATAGTTAAGTTTGTCACGTATGTACATGCCGCCCGTAAAACCTTAGAAAAGTAGCGAATGACTATGTATTCTTGAAGCTCGCCTAATTGTGTACTATAATACATAACAGTCAAAATGCCAGGAAGATATTGTAGTTACTTATCTATGAGTCATTGACTTGTAACCAAAATTTTATTCATGTGACTTGTATAATTGTATACTCTACTGTATAACAGTGAAAATGCCTGGAAGATATTGATTGTAATTGTCTATGAGAATTAATGAATTGTAGCCAAACTTAGGATGAGGCTTGGAGAGTTGTTGAGTTATTTACACCAAATATAGTTATTAATTTTATCAGTTTCAGAGTAACGTATCTTACTTATAGTTTTCTGGTACTAGAATTCCATAATGTAGCACCGGACCAACGTTATAACTGCTTCATCATGACTAAATTTGTTCTTGAAATCATGCTCATACGATTTTTTAAAGACAGTATATATGTAGGAAGTGTTTATAGCTCACACAGTGTTGTGTTACGTTTTGGAAAAGTTTTTTAGGGAATGCTGATATCCAATACTTGTTATAATACTAAAAGAGTGTTACTTAAAAGCATTTTATCATTTTGTGTCTAATTGAAGAAGACACAAAGTATTGTTATATGTGGTCCTTGCTGGGAAGGGTGTTCTACCTTCTACCTGTTATTTTCCTCTTCTCTTGCCAGGGATCGTGTATCCTTGGTGCTTCATTATCATTTTGTTCATTGATTACCTGTAGAGTAGACAAAAGCAGGATTTCTCCATAAGTAAGAATGACTCTTAGGTCAAAATGGGATGTCTACAAGGATATGTTAGCACAGATCATTCATGCTATTAGATGAGCTTGGAGTTCCAGACTTTACTGTACTGAAATGCATATGAAAGTTGCTGGCAGAGTTTTTATGCATCAGTCTTGTTTTAACTAGTACAAAGTCCATATTCTTTATTTAATTTAAAAAACTACTTAGTTAATTGTTTTTCAAGCTTTTATTTATTGTCAGGCTTCTTTATATCGATAAACATTTTTAGGCCCTATCAAGAAATGTCATATATCTTTTAGCTGCATCATATTAAGAATACAGTACTTTTTTTTTTATTTTTATGAAGATGTAATAAGGAAACATAATGACATGTTGGTTTTTACTCAACAGTAAAATATTTAAAATATTCTTTTTTCTTGTACAGTATTTTTTTGGGTGAGGAGAGACCTATCGCCTTGCACTCAACTTTTTTTTTTTATGACTTCTAGATAAGTTGCACACAAGTGTTTTAAGTATACTGTAACATTTTCACCCTAATTATACATCTGTAAATAGGTATATCACAGGAAAAACAACTTACATGAGTTTCATTTTTAATATTGTTTTTTTTGAAGAATTAATAAAAATTCTGTCATACCTCAGGTAGTTCCAGCAGAAAATGTGCAAATGCTAGGAGCTGAGTCTGTACCGGGCATTCCAGTCTCTAGCGGAGGAGTCATGGGAATGGGAGGAGTAGTACAGGTAGTGACAGGGGGTATGGTAGGTGTGCCTGGATCATCCCCCACACCCGTCCCGGCCCCAGCGACCTCCACTTCTGGTAAAGCGGTTTCTGACGAGACTGCGTCGGCTGTCTCGTCCGTTCTCTCTAGTCTCTCGTCTGGAATTCAGCTACCAGGTGCGTCGTCCGTGGGTCAGATGTCTCACTCCACCATGGCCCCTATTACTACTCTTGCCTCCAATACTGTGACTGCCACTTCATCAACAACTCATGCAGCTGGGCTACCTGTTGCACATCTCATTTCACTGTTACAACAGGTATGAAGTAAGACTTTTTAGGATAGTGCATATGTGAGATCAGTGTAATTGTTTGTTTTTTAATTAAACTCTTATATCATACCTTGTTTAAACCAGCAGGAAGGTGAAAGCTCTTGAAGTAAATCTGATGTAATAGATATTGTCATACTTTACTTATCCTATTTTGCAATGTGATTGAAAGCATTTTCACCCTTATAAACTGTGGAGGTCACAGAAAGCAACCAAGTAGAATGATACTGATGCTTCCACAAGGATTCACTGGTTTATTTCTAATCAGCTGATAATAATGTCGAGGCCGGGCAACGTTTCATTGATCCTTATTATTTAAATTGCAGCAACAGATGGCTGGGATGAGCGAGACTGCAGTTGAACAAGAAGTCAAAGCAGCGAAAGAAAAGGCCAGAGAAGAGAGAAGGGAAAGGAAGGAAAAGAGACGAATACAACGTGAAGCCAGGCGAGAAGCTCGGCAGAGAGAGAAGGAACTTCGCCGCTTACAAGAAGCACAAGCAATGGACCACGATAAAGAGAATAACTCTGATACCGAAGATGAAGTACTGATCAGGGTAATATGATTTATATTCCTTTTTCCCGAATAATTTTTTAATCAATTATAACCACTGTATCAACTAACTGTCTCCTTTGTATTTGTAATTTTCTTATACTGTATTCATGTGAAGTTAAGCCTTAGCTCTAGTTAGCAGCCAGTGTGTCAACTAATTGTCTCTTATATATTTTTAATTCTTATATCTAAGTGAAGTTAGTAAAGACTGCTTTAATGATTTTTTTTTCAAGTGCATGAAAAAGAAATCCATCTTTTCTTAAAAATATATGTTAATGGATTAGGACATGAGTTTTGATACTTGATAGATGCTTCTCAAAATCTTTGGGAAAACTTAGACACTAAGTTATAACCATATGTAATAAGCAGCGTTACCTTTGATTATCAATTCTTGAAATCTTAAATATGATTAGGAATGTATATCTGTCTGTCTCTTCATGTACATCTTGTTTAGAAACTTAAGGTAATGTGTTGACTCCTAGTTAATTAAAGTTGCAGTTTTGTGATTATTAGCTCCAATCTAGATATTTTATGTTTTATTCTGACTACGTGACCCATTTTCTAATAGGATCTACCAGAGAGAGATGTGCATTTCAAGTGCTCTTCTTGCTGGTCTTGTAGCATATATTGTATAGTATTCAAATATCTGTTAATCTGTCTACTATGTATATACTTGTACTTTACTCTTTTGCTTGTTATTTATAGGAAGCCATGTATGAGGTACCTAACATAGGCTCTCCTGTTCCTGAATATGAAATAGCCCGAGAGGAAGATAGCGATGACGATGAAAGCGAGGCTGCTGCGAAGAAGAGACGTCGAATGCCTGTCCTTTTGCCTCCAGCTGAAAAAGGCATACTTATGAGCCCAAGCTCCAGGTAATGGATATGCAGCTGTTTTCTATTATCACACACATAATATCCAAGACTCATGGTTTGGAAAGTTAGAGAAAATTTACTGAGAAAATACATTTTTTCACTTTAAGGCTTTTAACTTTTTTGTCAATAGATAACATGGCTTCAGAACAGGTTTTCAAAAGGCACATAATACAGTCTCACATGGGATTATCATAGGAATCTACAAGAACTGGCAAGAGTAAATAGATATGTATTGGGGTTGATAAATACTTTAGCTTAATTAAAGAGAGCAAAAGGTTATAGCAAGACATTGTGTCTGACTAAGAGAAGGTAAGCAGTGGTTTTCTGCAGGTATCAATTTTAGAGCCACCTCTGTCCCCAATATTTGTAAATCGTCTGGCAGAGATTGTAAAATAGAAATTAGGAATTGGTTTATAGGAATAGGAAGACATAGTGGTATGTGATAAATAGAGATTTGCAAAATGTGTAAACAGAAAATGAGGTTAATACGTACTATGTAACAAAAAAGAATTGTAAAGCTCATCTATTCAGTAAGATTATTAGAAGAATTATTTAATGTTATTGAAGTAAAATATGTGTGTGGCAAGTTATTCTTAGTTTTGTTTGTTTTCGTTTACTGTCATTTATTGCTTGATTAAGAGTAAATACAAAAACCGTTTATAATTTCAGCATACATTAATTACTGTAAAAATTACAAGATATATAATTGAAGTAAAGGTCTCTGCTGTGATGAAAAGTAATGTGACTTTGATATTTGTACATGGGGATTATCTGTAAATTTTACATGGTCACAGAACTTCATTGCTAATGAGTTCAGTGATTTCGAGTTTTTTTAAAAGTATGTACATGTATATAATGGAATGCAGAATGTAGCAGAACCCGTAAGCAATAATGATTAAATCTAATAGGTATCGCCGTGAAGAGAATCGTCCTAAAGCTGTGAAATTTGCTGATGGCATCTTACCTGGAGAAGGTACCTCCCCCTCTGGCGGAGAAGAGATACATTCCCCTCCCCCTCCTAATGCAGAGAAACCTAAAGAGAAGAAACTGCGAAAAAGGAGGAAAGTTAAAGTCAAAATCATCAAACAGGTAATAATACAGTTTGGCATAGGACAGTTTGTTGGCTTGAGAGAAGCGGACCTTCACTGGTATTCTGTACTTGTAAAAGGCAACTAAAAAGGATAGGGGAGTGAGAGACTTGTAATCCCTTCATCGTAAATTTTTCTTTGCTACGAAGTAGCTGATGAAAGGGAGGAGAATGAGCGGTGTGAGTTAATACCCTACTGCTTCTCACCTTTTTTATTCACATTATGACCAGCTTGCCATTTTCCAAGGCAGTACACTGAACACTATACTGTATATCTTTCAACTGTCTATGTAGCTGGCATTTTGGAAAAAGCTCTATTTGCTTTGCTGTATATGAAAAGCAGTATTTTTAATAATTATAATATTGATATACTGACAATACTTGTATAAAATTTGTTCCCTTAACATACTTTAAACCATGTAATTAACATTGTGATAGTCATCATGCATATTACCATTGTAATAGTCATAGTTAATTTGTAGATAATTTTTAACTCATTCTCTTTTCAAGTACAACGTCAATGACGAAAACGAAGACTCTCCACCTCCGCCTCCCCCTGGCTCTCCACCTCCCCTGGCAGCTCTGAAACTTTATCCTGGATATACGCATTACAGTTACACCACACCGGGAACGGTGGTTATATATGCCCAACAACCTCAGCAAGCCTTTGGTAAGAAACCACTTTTCTGCTTGTTTCTTATATACTGTAGAATAGATGTTCGGTGTTGATACAAAGCTTAACTCCCTTTTTGTCTCACGTTCAGCTTTGTATGGAAACAAATTAGCATTTCTATTCCTTTATCCGTCCTGGTCTGTATTAAGTGAAGTTTGCACTTATTTTATCTTGACATGTCATTATTTATATTATATCATTCTTGAGAACATATTTTTTGTGATTTTGTATATCATTATGCTTTGCTCTAGATTTATTTGTAATACAATCATCTGTGTCTTAAGTGAGTACAGTCTCTTCTTTTTTTTACGGGAGAATGGATTTTCAAAAGGCTTGTGTAAACAAAATATCGCGTAATGTAAAGAGTATATTTCTATAAGGAATAATGTTAATAGGCATGGATTATGTTCCTAAAGTGCGTATAAACACACTATACCAAAGCAATAAGCTAGTTAAACACAAGTTATAAGTACACGAGCAAGGTGATATATGTATGTAAGTAAGATAACAATAAACATATACAGTATTAAAGATATATAGATAGAAAAAAAAAAATTAACTCACTATTATACGGTGGGCAATAGGCATACTGGGACGTCTGTGGTGGCGATGAGCAGGTGAATTAAGCGGTAGGAGTGGGAGAAGAGGAGAGCTAACCCCTAGCTGCAAAAGGTTTTACTTAGCCTTCATCGCTCATAATGGGCCAACATACTCTACCTAGCCCTTGAAAAACAGCCTTTAGGGTTTACATATAAAACTTTCTCTGGGAAAATGTCTTTTTGTTACAGCTGAGGCCACCTAGCTAACTTCATCTTGTTAGTGCTTTTCCAATTTACATCTTATTTGCATACTTGTGCACAGCAGTTGCTACATTATTTTCTTAGTTATACATACCCAACAATTAACATTAAGAAATGTACTTAAAAATCCCTTTTCTCTTTTCAGCATATGCTCCTGGTCAAACTCCAGGAACGGTGACTGTTCCAGGTGGAATGGTGATTCAACAAGGTACAGGTGCCCAACCTCAAGCAATGACCAGTTTGGGCAGTGTGTCGCCTAGCGTTTTCCGTTATCCGGGGTATGTGTACACTACTGTATATTCCGCTGGGCAACAGTTGCAGTATGTTCTCCCGGCTCCTTTATCTTCTCAGGCCACTACTCCATCACCTCAGAAAACGCCCAAAAAGTGAGACGGGAGGTTGAGGGATAAGTAGTCTCATTGTAAGTATCTGTTAAATATTTATATAAAATTTCATATGAACTCAAGAGTTCTGTCAACACGGGAGAGTGCCACTTGGTTTATTGTGAAATATATAAAGAAATTTGAACAGAAATGATAATTAACAAATGCAGTAATTGATTATGGAGTGGTTTGTTTACATATGCTATTTGATGCTTGCATTTTCTGAACATGAATTGTTATTACATTGCACAGGTGTTATGCAGTCAGATACAATGGCTGACATTTGTTAGCTAAAAATAACTGGATCCATCATTTACCATTGGAATGTCAACTTCGTTAAGACTTTTATGTTGTATTAGTTATGTGCAACTATGCTAGTGAGGAAATTGGTCATCTCTAAGGAATTATTGTTCATTTTTATTTTACATTGTGTCTACCCATTTATTTTTTTTTTTTTTTTGAAAAATAGATGCATTACTTCACATTTAAATGTAGGAAAAGATTTTAGTGGAATTGTCCCGGACAGCTAGATACTGACTTACCTTTGCATCAGTACTTTCTTTGCAGCCAGGAAGGTCTTAATATCTTTATATCAGTAATTGGCAAAACTTCATGTTGACGGTATTTTATAAGTAAGTCTTCTAGAAATTATGCTTTAGTCTTTTCCTTTATATAAAAATTGGGGTTGAACTTAAAGCTTATGTGAACATTACATATTCTTTTATACCTGTCTCAGATTTTGGTCTCCAATGGGATAAGCTCTAGTGTTACTTGAACTACTCAAGCAATAGCTTTTCTTGAGACTCAAAAACCTTATGTATTGATTGACACCAATATACCTTTTTATTTATAGGGTTGTTAAATTACAACTACTTATTGGTATTATGTTTTTAGGACATTATTGACATATAGTGCATATGACTTGTTTTGTTAATATTATTTTGTCTCTATTAATTTTTGGTATTTACAGTGTTCTTGCAATGCCCTACACTGCATGACATGCTCAGAAACTTAAATTTATTATTTATATACTCAGATTTCATAAGTGTAAGTAAAATTGTTTTCTGAAAATAGTGGGTTAATACATATTAAGGAATTCATTGGCTCTTCATTCAGGCACCAGTAAGAATATCCTTATGTGCAATTTGATTGATTTTACGTCACAGACTTCCTTTTCTAATAAGGGCTAGAACAGTGCTTTCTGGAGAAGGTTTTTGGTTTTAGCAAGTGACTTGATACCCTGAGTCAATGTCACTTTTCACCACAGACCATGATGGGCTGCGAACACTCGACCTGACAAATCAGAGTCGCGAATGTTGCCAGTCAACCACAATCAATAGTCCTATGTTTACGTTTTGACCTTTACAAACCAACTTCTTTATATAGATGCAATATCAGGTATTTTTTAATCCAGAATTATAAATAATTAGGTTTATCTCTTATCATGTGTGAAAAATGTAAAATAAAAAAAAAATTCATTATAAAAATATTGACACCATGTATTACATTTTCAAGAAAAAGTCAACACTATATTCTTATGTACTGTACACAGTAGCTTTATTGTATATCTTGCGATTTTATAAGTTTTGTGTTCATTCATAAATAATTTTCTTAGTAATAGATTCTAGAGTAGTTATTACCAAGAATCAGTTGATTTATTATATATACAGTATATATTAAAAAAATACTTCAGTAATTGATTATACAGTTCATTAAAGGTGACATTTTAATTGATTTTTTCTCGTTAGATTAATTGTGTCTATTTGCCTTCATACTCAGGTTTGTAGATCTGTATTGGCTCCAACAGTATATAGATAGGAATGAGTTATTTGGGACAAATCCTCTAATAGCTATTAGGCTGTCTTAGTTCATTACGAACTCTGCCTCAAAACACATGGAGATGGTGTAAATTTAAACAAAAAAATATTTGTTACAAATTTGAGTAACGGAGTCACAAGTGTTTATGCGTCCGTAAGAAGTGCAGATATGTGGCTCTGAATGGTGTAAATTTAAACAAAAAAAATATTTGTTACAAATTTGAGTAACGGAGTCACAATTGTTTAAGCGTCCGTAAGAAGTGCAGATATATGGCTCTGATATGGACTTCAGTTTATCAAGGTATTGTTGGTATAATTTTTTTTCCCCCTCCACATAGAAACTAGGAGCAGAGTGTTTTAAGATCGAGTGAAGATTTTTTACTGTGTATGTGTATTTGTTACAAATTTGAGTAACGGAGTCACAATTGTTTAAGCGTCCGTAAGAAGTGCAGATATATGGCTCTGATATGGACTTCAGTTTATCAAGGTATTGTTGGTATAATTTTTTTTCCCCCTCCACATAGAAACTAGGAGCAGAGTGTTTTAAGATCGAGTGAAGATTTTTTACTGTGTATGAGTTTTTTTTAAGACTCCCATTTAGGAATGATTCTCAACACCGACTTATATGAGTTTAAGAATTTTCTGAATGGCTACTTTGTTGGATGTGAGCAAGATATCTTCTTTGCCGGATGTAACATGGTCTGACTCCAAGAATGCGTTCCTTGGGTTGTGAATGGACCACTCATGATACAATTGCAGCCATAGCAGTATATTGTAATCATCATTGCCACAAAAATTCTGTGGTGGGGTACAGACATTCGTGATTTTAATGGTAGCTTCATATAGTCGGCATTGAAATTTTCTTACATTCACTGAAAATTCATTGGCATCCCAAATCCATTTATGACAGCTTACATATCCTTGAGTAGGTATAGATTCTTCAGGTGTCTTTGTGTTGTTCTTGATTCCTAGTTATTTTTTGTATAATCCCTTTGAAAGTCTCAGATGATTCCAAATCTTATTCTCAAACTTTCATGAAAAAGGGCTTTCTTGACGAGAGGATTTTTCCCTTACTATTCAAATTCATCATGCTATTAGAAGTCCATCAGGGTTTTGGTAGAAGAGAATAGGATTGAGTGGGAGAAAAGAGAAGAGACTGAAATAATGTCTTTCTTCCATATTGATTTCTCATGACCACTCCAGAATAATGTATTTCTATTGCATATATATCCCCTTAGTACCATGTCTGCTGGTACTAATAAATCAGCTAAGTTTTACAAGACCTTCCTGCTTCTCATCATTCGAGGATTATTTTTCTACAAGAGTTGTGAATGGGAATAACTTCATTTTATATCAGGGGGTAAGAGAAGAGATTCAGTCTATGAATTTTCAAGATCTTGGTGTTCGAGGTTAAGTTTCAAACAAGTGTTTATTTCTAACCTCATTTTCTGTATGATAAGCTAAGGTATATTCCATTGGTAGTTTCTTGGGTAATGGTGTTTTCGAAAGTAACACAAAATGGATATGGATGTTATGGCTCTTCTTTATGAGTGTCTCATTTAAAAAGTCTGAAATTTGAAGGTAAACATTACTTCACCCATGGTCACTTTCGGGACCATCTCTGTTTACAATCCAATTGCATATTCAGTTTTCTTCCTCTTCCCCTTGTCATCATGAGTAGTTTACAATTTGCATTCACTGTGCATCCATTGGTAAAGAATTTTACAACATATTCAAATTGCTTTCACTTTTCAGCTCATTATGAAATGCAACTACTACAAAAACACTTCAAGGGAATAGATAGACATGGTATATCATTCAGTTTCATTATAAACAAAAGAAAGAATGACCTTGGTCAACAATCCAAGACCGGTATTTAACAATATTTATAAACTTGGCAGCTAATATGACTGCATAAACCTGCTAAATCTTACATTAGAAATAAAAAATATATTCATTAAAGTTTAAGAGAAGAAACGTATTTAAGTTTATCATTTATAGACGAACAAAGTCTTTCTAAGCTTTTCACGTAACTCTGTTCAATTTTTTCACATATTGGCTTGGCATCCTCATTGCTCGTTAAATGATTGGCAACATCCAAAGCAGAATAACCCTTTTGATGATTTTCTTCAGCAGCAGATTTGACCTCACTGTTTTTATCGCTGATGGCTTTCTCAAACTTCTGAAGTTCAGACGCCAGTGATGTGATGTAGCTTGTATAATGAAGTACAACTTCAGGCTGTAGGGAAAGAAATAAAATTGAGCCCATTGTAAGCAAGCTCCATATGAGGAGTAAACTATTACGAAGTCATAACTATAAAGAGGACAGTCTCTTCTGCCAATGTTAAACATTGCTCAGAATAAATGAAGTGACCAAAATAATACTGATGACACTTACCATCGTCACAGATTCTTTTCTCTTCTTATTTTTCTTTGAGATGGCAGTTTTAATGGGTTTCAAAATAACGAAACAACATCCCAAGAGAATGGTCACAAGTCCGAGTGTTTGAGATAGGTGGTGAATGTGTGCAAAAGCCGGGGGATTCACACCTGGATAAATACGAGGTGTGGTAGTCTCTAATGATGTCACATCTTGTAGGTGCAGAGATATCAAGTCTTCAACTTCCTCTCTCGCTTCTTTTATGATCTCAACAGCACAGCTGTCAATGCCTAAGAAAATACAAGAAGAGTAATAACACACCGGCCCACCAGATTGTATGAGGGTAGTATGTATGATGAATGTAGTTACAAATTTCAATAGCATTTCTCTTTTTACTTGTACAGAAGCTAAGTAGCAAAGTTTGTTCAGAACAATATACTCGAAATAAGTAAAGTCGTATACATTTAACCAAGCAGCCCCCGAGCCACAAAGGAAAGCCACTGCCAATCCCGGGCTTTCCAACAAAGGTCTCAGCAAGTGCATGTGGTTGTAAGAGGTGCAGTCTTCCATAATGTGTTTGACTCTATGCATTGATGCCTGTCCAGGATTCAAGACACAACTGCATGCAGTCAAACACATTCTAGAAGACTGCACTCCCTAAAAACACATACGCCAAGAACATAACATACAGTACTTGAGAGCTCTATGGGAAAGTCCGAGATCAGCAATGGCCTTCCAAATGGACTCGAGATTGGCAGTGCCCTTACTTAAGAACTCGGGCTGTTTGGCCAAAGCCTGGGGAATGTCAACAACCACAATTAAACAGTATCAACAGTAAACAAGGTCATAAAATTGTCTCAACCTTTTCATTTGGCATGCACGTGATTCCTTGGCATTAATCCAGATCATCTTACGGCTTTATATATTACAACATTTCCATAAGAAAATCATAAATTTGCCTCAACATTATCATTTGGCATGCACGTGATTCCTTGGCATTAAACCAATTCTTCTTTCGGCTTTATATATTACAACATTCCAAGGAGAAGAAAAAAATAGAGTGATATAAAATTTACTCCCATTTTTTTATGATAATGAGGAAAATACTCCCTATGTATTTCTGTCATGGGAAGAAATATGAGATAGGTGCATTCCTTTAAGTCTGAGGACGCAACAAAAAGGACAAGAAAATGGGTTTCATCCTTCATCCCTATGCATAATACAAACCTGAATATTAATTTCTAATTTCTTTTGTTTTTACTCAGTACTGAGGCAGAAATCTTATGTAACCATGGACCTAGGATAAAAAAAAAACCTTTGTGCTTCAGGATACGGGCACACCCCCAGTTATAATGATTGTGTTATATATATGTAATAAAAATACCACAAGTAAATGAAAGTAATAAATAAACTAACAAAATTAAACTTAGCAGAGTATTAACTGAAAAGGCGAGGAGACTGTCTAATTTTATGATGGTGGTCGGTGTTGAGGAATTATTTAGAATTACACCTTTTACAAAAAAATTTTTTTTGTGTGCAAATTTCCATTTTTTCCCTTAAAATTTTTATCAGGTATCCTTTTATAGGGCAAGAATAGAAGAATTTTGGTGCTGGATATGAAAACTTACAGGATTTACTGAAAGAGCACAGAAGAAAAAAAAATATGTCTTTTGTAGATAATTCAGGAATCACTAAAAAAGCACTGAATTGAATATGGTAGATAAAGATGACGTGAATGACCTTGAACTTTCAGGGCACAGTGAAAGGATTTATGTATTTCCAAGTAATTTTTGTCTACTAATAGGTCAAAATCTTCAAAAAAGGAGAACTGCATATGAAATTATGCCGAAAAGTCATGAAAATTATTTCATTTGCATAGTGACTAGTACCAACAACTATAACTAGGATAGGAACGATCTTGCTCTAATGTGCTCCAAATGACAGATAAGAAGTTAATCAATTAATGAAGGAAAATACACCATAATATACTGTCCAATGTAAGTATGTACGACTTCACGAAGTATAGTGTAAAGTAATGGTAATTTAAATGTAGACAAAAAAGTAGCTGCCTTGGCCAGGTTTGCAACCCACACAACTATGATTCATCAGATCGTCAGTTTTAAGACTTGCCGCGGTCCAAGGTTAGAAAGGTCATTCTGCCAGGATAACGGTCGCACTTGCCAAAACTAAAGTCCTTTGAAAGAAGGCATGGTTCTAGCCCTTAATACAATAGGGAGTCTGTGATGTAAAACCAGATCATCGAGTGTAGAGACAAAAAAATATTCAGTCTCTTAAGCAACTCGAAAACCTTTATATCCACTTACCCAGAGATCCCTGCGTACAGGAATGGACTTCTTGCAAGACTTTAGCATGTTTGACTAGAGCTGGTACATAACTTCTGGAAGTGTAGAGGTATATTCTGGACGGATCTGGACCTTGTAATGGCAACTGTAATATTATAAACCATTATCATACATAAGTGTTGAGTAAATAAATTTACACAATTACATATACACTCATACATGAGTGCCTGGTAAATTAAAGTTATTTCTTATACAAAGATTAACAAGTACAAAAAGCATTCTTGTCCCAAGTCGTGAATGAGTTTTTTCTTGTCTATTAGCTCCCATTTGGGGGTGGACATCGACAGACTGAAGCTGGTGAATTATGGCTGGATGCCCTTCCTATCATCCAGTAGTGGGCTCAAACATGGGTTTGTCACTTCCAGAGTTGAGCATTCTACCACTATGCTATGGCAGTCCCAATTAGATTTGATAAGGTAGTAGTTAATATAATAAACAATCCCTAGTACCGAGTGATTATAGCACAATATGAAAGTACCAAAAACAACAACAACAATATGTTTTTAGACTATAATGATATGAATAATAGATGAGCTTGCTCTTTCAACGCTAGGTGATTACCTAATTGTGTTTACGGGAAAGAGCCCAAAGCTCGTATCTTCCCGTCTCCTGATCGGTTCCATTTTTAGACTTAGTGATACTTATCATACCTGTCCTTAAAACTATGGATTGAGGTAGCATTAACTACCTCCTCGCTTAGCGAATTCCAATTATCAACTACTCTTACACTGAAAAAGTATTTCCTTACATCCTGCAAACAAGTTTTCTTCCGAAGCTTCAAACTATGACCTCTAGTTCTAGAGCCAGCCATATCGAAATATCGATCCCTATCCACTCTATCATAACCATGAAGGAATTTAAAGACTGTCACCATATCCCCCCTTACTCTTCTAGCTTCGAGTGATGGCAAGTCTAATTCCCTCAGCCTCTCATCATAACCGAGATTGCGTATTTCTGGCACCAGTTTCGTGGCATGTCTTTGAACTTTTTCAAACTTAGCTATGTGCTTTTTCAAGTGCGGATTCCAAAAGGGGGCTGCATATTCGAGTTTTGGCCTCACATAGGTTACATAAATATTTCTGAACATTTCCTTGTCCATGTGCCTGAAGGCTACCCTTACATTTGATAAGAATGCATATGCTGCCCTTACTACGCCATTTATATGTATTTCTGGAGACAAATCTGCCAGTATGTTTACTCCTAGATCTCTCTCATTTTCTGTCTCTTGAAGTTGTACTCCAGCCACCGAGTACACAAGTCAGAATGTAAACTGAAAAATTGTTGATGGCACTAAGCTTAATTCCAGGTCATTAAAATACATGCCATATACAGTATTGTCAGATTATTTCAGAAATAAGCAGATGAAAAGGGAATAAGCTGTTTATCTGGAATAATTAATTACTGCCCCCCTTACTTCAGGATGTCTATTGTTTTTGTATCTACTGCATTCTTCATACTCCTGTTCAAGGCGTTTGGTAAGCTCTACTAGGAGATGTGCATCACTGGTTACGTTTGCCTCACCATTTATGCAGCCACTGAAATCAAGAAGTGAACGTAATTCATATAAGTAGTTTTACATCACATGCATGAGATAGTTTACGTTATCCAATTTTTCTTGTTTATACAAGGTTATTCACTAATTACTAATAAAGCTGTCTCTGAACAAAGCATGTATGATTATTGCAAATATTGCACTAAATCAGTGAGGTATGATGATTCACAGTAACAGATTTTTCTCAACATGATGCCACCTACATCCTACTAAAACCAGCACAGTGGCCTCAGCTGAACAAAAATAGAAGGCAACAGGTCTTCACCAAACCTCGCATATTTTCATTTCTCTATCAGGAAGATAAAAATTAGCCACCCATTACTCCCCTGTCTATCCCTTTAAGTTGGCTCCAATAGCATGCAAGGAGAACAGAGGTAGAATGCTTTTTTTCACCCTGCACAGGTATTAAGATGGTAATCTACAAGTTTAACGATACAGTTATTTGATGATATTAAGCGAAGCAAATGGTATTTCAGTGAATAGCTTGTTGACCTTCTACTCTGCATATATTGGATTAATCACTTCTAGCCCTGGAACAACGAAATGTTTCTACAAAATACAGGCTAAGGGCTGCATTATTGAACCATTCTTCTGTGATAATAATTCCTATTCTGGTGTATGGTATAAAACAGCCTGTCTGCAAATATTACAATGGATAGAACACGACATGTAAATTTCAGCCTTTCATAACAACTGGCCTTATAAAATACTGAAAAACGAGGGTCCTTATTTGACTGAAATTATTACCAGTTTTATACACATAAAATATTGATATGTGGATGAAGTACCTGTTGTTTTATTCAAATTGATAGTGGATAATCTCACAAGCTTTCAATAGGAATGGCATCATATTGGAAAATAAAATGATTAATTTATATACTATAGCTTCCCAAGACCTTAAAAACGGTACGTTCAATAAGACCGAGCATTCATACATACTGTTAGCGGCAAACACATAATATAACCAATATGCGTATATCATAAAAAATATACCTATATACAGCACATGGCTCCATTTCCCCTAGTAAGGGGATGGCCACCAAATTAAATAAATAAATAACATACCTGTTCTCCTTGTTGGCAGATGCTTGATCATTATTTTCCTTTGACTGGCCCAGTCTTGAAGCGGCACTCACCATTCTCAAAGTAATATTTCGAAGTTTTAATAAGGCAATATCCGCTTCGGCACTGGCCTTAATGTCACTCTCCTGCAGACATCTGAGAAAAAGATAAAACATATCTGTGAAAGATATAAATTTATCAATGAACATAGCACAATAGATAACCCTTTACATATTCAGTAAATCACAAAATCAATCATGTATATTTACTGATATAATACATTTTAATAATGCAATGTTTTATGTCACACTTAGTCCCTATGATTGGAGGAGGACACTGAGAGGTTAGAGCAAGGGGATTAAGACTGGATTCTATTTCTAATGACTTGCGCTGAGCTAAAACCCATGCCAATCGCCTCCTGACTGGCGCCCTTAACACTGAACCACTGCCATTACAGATTTGTGTGTTCAATCAAGAGGCCCTAGCCAGCCGTTGCGATACTACAGGTGAAAGTCTTTTGGACTTAAGTAGGACTGTCCTACACAGCTTGATGTTAAGTATTCCTTCAGTTACAGGTCCTTTTCAATGCCTACATATACACAGAATATTCTTGCATATTCGTTACACATCTTATATTGTACCTTTACATCTGACTAGTCACAAAACTCCCCATATCGCTTCTCTTTGCTTTACGTTTCTTCACGCACAAACCTGATGAGTGTAAATTTCTTCGCCCGTCCAAGGGAGGAGTTGAGCATCCTCTGCCTCCTGGTGGTCATTCTTTCTCTGCATTTCCATCTTAGCTTCTCCTGAGATGGCTGTCAATATTACTGCCTCCATGTTTCCTTGACTGTCATTAAATTAACTAAATGGGGCAGAGTGAGGGGACAGGAAACTTTCTAACAATTGCTTTCCACCTGTAATGAGTCTAGTCATGCAAGGGAATTCTGGTAGAGAAAATGCAACCAGAATCCTAGTATTGTGGCTCTGAATTTTTATAGCTGTGGAGTGAGTTGGTAACGGGAGGAGATTGGTAGCTTTTTGGGGAAAGATTTATTGATGAGTTATCATTAAGCGAAACACAGGTAAATAAGCGTGTGCACTGACTTGGCCACCTCCCTACATGAGACACTGTTGCCCTTGTATAGAGGTTAATAGACGATTAAAACTAAAAATATTCAAACTAGCAGAGCTTATCAACAATTAAGACAATACTTTCTATTCTCGATGGCATGAGTATTGCCCCTTCAACCTATGCAGAACAACATCCATGGACACATCTAGTCACAAGTGTATACTAATAAGTGAGCATCTATAATGAAGGCAATTATTATAAATGGAAATGAGGAAATCCACCTAATTACTAAAACTACAAACATTATAGGGATCGAGAAGTATTATGGTGAATATACTAACTAGGGACAAAATGCTGAAAGATTACATATTCTATATATATATATATATGGGCATAATCCCTCTTTAAGGGGGCAGTCAAGTTAAAGCTCACACTTATTTACCTGTATTTTACTCAATGCATACATATCCATCTCAAAAAGAAGCTACCAATCTCTACTCTTCTACCTTCAACTGGTTCCATATCCACTCACATCATACCTAGGGCTCTGTTTGTAGTTTCCAACCAGAACACCCTTTGCATGCTTGACTCTTCATAGGAAGGAAAATATGAAGAGGTGAGACCCAGTCCCCTTGCTCTATGAACACCGAGACAGTAATCTTGTCCTCTGCCCCTCGAGAAGGAAAGAGGAAGAGAGAATGAAATATGGGAAACAGAGGATGGTATAACTCTCAACTGGACAAATCCCACCCATCTCAAGTCTGAAAGGAAGCAAATACAATACCTGCTGAGAGGTTCCCAAGTATTCATGACCCGTAAATCTCTGTTGTCACACAGTTCGTCCCAAACTGTCTTATCAGCAGCTGGATCAATGTCCAATTGGTGAACAGTCTCCATGAACTGGTTGTGCGAACTCACCTGAAAAACAGTCTTGATTATCTTAAGCCATAAGAGGTAATATGTTAGTACAGATACTAAGAAAAGGTTAGCTACGATGATTCAAAAGTGAAGTTGATCAGTATTCAAAACACAAAATTCTGAGACATCTGCAAGATGTACAGGATGCTTTTGAATTTTATCTCTTCGATTCACTGCGCTAATCATACCCCTCAAGATTGTAGGCTGTGCGAACCGCACGGGGCTTCCACACTAAATATATACTGTTTTAGCAATACTGTACTTTGATGTATAATTTGCTATGTGGTATTACTGTACTTGTTTCTGTCCCCCGATCAACATATTAAACACCATCCACACTAAATATACTGTATACTGTTTTAGCAATACTGTACTTTGATGTATAATTTGCTATGTGGTATTACTGTACTTGTTTCTGTCCCCCTATCAAAATATTAAACACCATCCTGTATAAACACACCTCTTAACATATGTCTACTTACGTCTGTTGTTAAATCCATCAACATCTGTTCTGCTGTCAAAATGGCAAAATGGAGGGAATTGTTTAATCTTTCCCGAAAATCAACAAATTCAGGAATACTTGTTAGAGAGCCGTATTTATAGGAAGATATCAATGGGTCTGTAGTCTGAAAGTAAAATATTGTAAGTTCTTCAAAAATCTCAGCTGATAAAGAGAAATATATTTTACAATGAGATGTAAACATATTCTCATAGATGAAATAATATACAAGTCAAGGATTAAAACATATTATTGTGGCATCAAGAGGATGTTCTTCCAAAGAAAAAGCTTCTTGGATTGAGCATTCTTGAGCAAGTTTCATTGTCACTTTAAATCCCTGGGAACTGCTTATGCCACACTCAAAGTTTATGATCATTCTGTGAGCTCTCTACCTTATCAGAGTAGTCATTTCAAGGCCTTTTTCTAAAAAAAAAAAAAAAAAAACACACACACACGCACCCTCTTCTTATAACCTATATGAATTGCTTTTCCTATAGCAATTCATATTGCTATAAGATAAATGGGCTTTCCTTTTTCTAGATTTTTTTTTTTAACATTCTAGTTCCCACCTCCAGCCACTTTTCAACAAGGAGTTTGATTCTATACCAAGCTGGAGTGTAAGAACAAAGCAGCACAACACCAGTGCAGTTTGCATATTTAATGTTTCTCTTATTGTTCTCCCTGAATGCGTATTGAGGCTAAAGATGCCTACTCCATTTACAAAACAAGTAACATGCACATGATGATTATGGGTAATGCAATATCCTTTCTACACAACTCACATGTATTGCAACACCCAAAGGGAGCAATATAGCTCAGTAATGTACGACAGTAAATATTTTTCTTAATGGTACTCATGAAGATATTGTAAATCATTTACCGCTGTCCCTGTTTACACACACATACATTCACATCAATTGGTAAGCCCTGATAGGCATTTGCTGAATGAAAACATACATCTCATCATCAGAAGACTCACTCACTTCATCCCAAACAGTTTATCACATTGGCTTTGAAGGATAGCCACAATTTGGTCACACAATATAAAGGAGCACGGCCCATCTATCACTGGCTCCCAAAGCTATAGCTGGCTTACCCCATCAACACTGTCTTATGGGGGCTCGCCTTCCCCTAACTGCTTGGGTAACACAATATAAAGGGTCACAGACTATTTATCACAGGGAAAACAGCCATAGCTAGGGCTTACCCCCAACATTTTGTCTCACAGGGACTCTCCCTCGCACCCAGCAGTACTGAACATTTGCAAAAAAAAAATCCCTCATATGAAAGAAATGCAAAGTAACAGCATTCACAACTAATTTCCCTTTAGATGAACACATGTATAACTATACAACGCCCATAAAAGATACAATGATTAAATGAAAAGATAAGTATGAGTACTCACATCTTTATAGTTAGCCATGAAGAATTTGAGCGTCGACGAAATAATATCAGTGGTTATACCATAGCTGCCACAATCTAGAGACTGCAGTGCCAGTACATGACCTAAGGTGTCCAGCTGAATGTGTTTCAGGTCACACTTCTCATAAACATTGTGAGAGGCCTCGGTGGCACCTATTAGACAGAAAAAAAAGACATTCAACAAAAGGAAAACATAGACGCTCCCCTACTGACGAACAACTGAGACTCAAACATTCACAGATATGAACAAAAACCTACTCATTATCTACCCATGTATTAATGTATATATTACTGTACTGTACTACATTATTAAATTATTATTACTGTATTGAAATTCATTACTACTGTATATTTTAAGCTTTTTGAAGTAGTTAAGTGTCTTTAGCCTAAGTACTGTAGAGTACTGCACAGTACTTTTTAAACCTAAACCCAACTTATGAACAATTCTACTTACGAACGGACTTCTGGACCTTAACTTGGTCATAAAATGGGGAGTGTCTGTACATAGTTTACAAATTAATTAATACAGATAAAAAGCTCTGACAGCTTGGAAGCTCACTTATATGACCTGCAAGTCATATAAGAGAAAATTTCCATATTTATATGCTTCTGTGTTTTAGGAAGTGACAGGAAAGTATAGGGAAACGGAGAAGGCAAGAATTTGTTTGGAATGCATGTATATATATATATATATATATATATATATATATATATATATATAAAACCCACACACACACACCAGTGGTTTGTGAAAGTATTCTATCCACATAATCCTTACATCCTCCTGAGGAGAGAAAAGGGCAAGAATACTTGGTCTGTGCTCCCCTGCATGTCGTAAAAGTTGACAATAGGGTGAAGCGAGAGAACTGGGACTCTCCTTCTTTGTCTTGTCCTCAAAAAAAAAAAAAAAAAAAAAAAAAGTCAAGTTTTTGCTCTGACTCAGCCACCCCTCTTATAAAAGGGATTTCTGTGTGGATGTAGGCATAGAAAAGAATCCGTAACTGAAGGAAGACCTAACATTTCTGCTTTACATTTCCAACTTACCAATCATATTGTAAGCTTTTATAAGTAAAAGCTTTAACTGAAAGTTGGCCTTGGAAATCTCAATGCCATGTTCTAAAACTGTCGCCACCTTGATTATTAACTGCCTTGGGTTCACGTCATTCGTAGTCATTCCACATTTCGCCACAGCTTTAAGATAACTCTGGGCTGCTAAGATTAAATAGGTATCCCCTGGCCTGAAGTAAGATAAAAAGAAGTACAGATCATGAACATAATGTGTGGTTATTACTGACATATACATTATAACTTGATACAACGCAATAAAAATACGTATAAACGCCACATAGAAAGTTGGAGACTTCCTAAGTATTTAAATAAGTCTTAAAGCTAATGTTTACAATATCAATGAAAATGAAAAGAAATTTTCTTATAATCCTTAGTGCGGGAAGAGAAAAAACTGCACCTCCATACTCAGTGCGTGTCATGTGGTGGTGACTTGACAGTAAAGAGGACCAGTGTCCAGCAATCCTGCCTTACAAATGCAAGAAGAGGTAAAAAACAATTGATATGTTGATGCCCCTGCTACTTCAGTTCTATTGTTCTAGTTCTGGCAGTTCTGCTAGATTCATCACTATAAGGTATCATGCATGGGATTTTCATGTTGTTTTTTAAGCTGCCTGGCAGAACAGCTCCCCAAATCCCCAACAAAGGTCACTGCTTTCCCACACAGAGCTCTCAGAAAGAGTATGTTGTGATGTTGGTATATGTGGTTACAGGCACCATAGTCCACCATTGTATGGTTGATTGTAAGAGGTGATGTTGACGATCGCATGGTGCACAAAATATATCTAGCACTTGAATGAAAAATTTGTTTAATGTATGCGGGCTGCCACGGTCTGAAGTTAGAAAGGGCAGTCACTCAAGGTAATGGTCACACATGCCAAAAGCAAAATTCTTCTCAGGAAGGCACCATCCTAGCCTAAAAAAACACACACACACCCTAAAAAAAAAAAAGAGAGAGAGAGAGGAAGAAGAGTGAAGAGTATGTTAAACCAATAACATAATTTACACACTTACGGCATACTACAGGTGCCTGCAAAGCAATGACAAAGGATGACATAAGTGTGGCATTTAAGGCTATGATCAGCCAGGAAGACTAAGTCTTCCGGAAGAAATCTTTCAGTACTAAAGAATTCAACTCTTGAGGAAGGAAAGACATAGGTAGTTTACAGCAATTAAATTGGCATATACTTTGTTGCATGTTATTCCAATTTATGTAAACTTGAAGCACCTAAATTTTGAGGAAATAAAACAACCAATACAAGCTAACTTTGAGCTCGCTCTATCCTTTTTTTTTTTTTGCACGCGAGTCACTATGTGTCACAAGTAGTTCCCAATCAAATGGATAATCAGACTTGTCACTTTCCGACTCATGTGCGCTAAAACTGAGTTACTATGGCCCCAAAGTTGTAATATTGGTTAAATCATAACCAGATAGAATCATCCGCAGCTCCTAAAGAAAGTCCCTCCGTGTACTTTCCAAAACTGGTTTTAGTGACCTCACCCTCTATCCCATATCTCCTGCCTAAAATACACACCTGAGCACGTGGCAAAAATATGTCAAGTTCACTATGAAAGAAAAGGGCTCAGTGCCTGAGCAGTGAAGAAAAGACATGTTTTCAAACTAGTATAATTTTTTATGCTTTTTGCGTCTTATTGGGCGAATTAGTCAGCAGATGACCATCAAATGCTACAACCTACACGACACAGAAGACAATGAAATGCGGTGATCTTGCGATAATAAGGGGGTCCTTTGGAAGGAAATGAGACAGGCTAGGTTCGTACTTCCTGTCTAAGAACATTATGATGACCGGTATTTATATTTGATAACCACCTTTTGCCCTCCTTTAAACTGATGAGAAACATTTTTTACAAGACTCTGCACCATGACACAAGGCAAAAAAGTAGACATGTTAGATTGGCCTGGTAACTCCCATGATTTTACCCTCATTGAGAATGCATGGAATCTCATGGCAAATAACTTGACCTCATGCGCTATGTCGTGGGAAAATCCTCTCACCCGTGATTCAAACGATATAAGGGTGCAGAATATAAATGTGAATTACTGTACTTTCAAAAACTCGTGGACAATATTTCTGTCAGTACCATAAACATAATGAGAGGAATGTAACTTCCTATTGTGTGTTCCACACTGCAGGCTCAGTTATATTTGTGGAGTATATATATATATATATATATATATATATATATATATATATATATATATATATATATATATATATATATATATATATATATATATATATATATATATATATATATATATATAATTAGTAAGGAAGCCCATCAGTGAAACAAAACTTATAAAACAATGCTATATTTCGGATCCTAACTGGATCCCTTCTTAAGCACAACTGTTGTGCTTAAGAAGGGATCCAGTTAGGATCCGAAATATAGCATTGTTTTATAAGTTTTGTTTCACTGATGGGCTTCCTTACTATTTAGTGCTGTATGCTAACAGTTTGTAAATATATATATATATATATATATATATATATATATATATATATATATATATATATATATATATATATATATATATATATATATATATATATATATATATATATATATAGTACTCTCTACAAAGGAAAGCCAGAATATAAATCTTTGTAAATGCTGTGATATATTACACAATATACTGAACTGAGAAAAATATGCTTCTCCATACCAGCAATGCATAACGTAACAATAATAAATAAAAAATATGAAAACACACATCACTTCGTTACCTGATGTCAGTATCGGCCATATGAGATGACAAATGAAGGGTTTGCTTATAAAGTTTGACTAAAGTGTCTGAGAATTGGACATGTTCCCCTACGCTTATATTTTCTTGTTCCCCGAGAGCTCTTCTCAACTGCATCCAACTTAAATTTCGATACACAGTCTCTACCTGTAGAACAAGAAAAAAGAGATTTCAGGATTAGTTCGGATCTTGGGAACATATATTCCACAGCACTTTATCTGATTGGATCTTGGGAATAAATATTCCACAGCATTTTATCCGACTGGGTCTTGGGATCAAATATTCCACAGGATTTTATCAGACTGGATTATTCGGAACAAATATTCCACTGATTAATCAAGATGAATTATTCCATAAAATACCTTGTAAAGTGAACCAGGTTATAATTTGGAAAGACAACCATAAATAAGAAAAATAAATGCAATACTATATCATTATTGGTAAGCATGTTATTTGTGATATTTTTTAACTGGACATCATATTTAGCTAAGGCATCAGGAAAGTTATAAACATAGATAACAGTGCAGACTAATATGGCTTCAACATAACCAGCTTGTCTCCACCTCTCATGCCAGTAGTTTTAAGGAGAGAGAGAGAGAGAGAGAGAAAAAGAAGGAAGGTTAGCTACACTCAGTTCTCTTATCCCTTTGGGTCAATTCTTACAATAGATATAAACGATATGTGATAATTCTCTCTCTCTCTGCCATCTATTAGGTCAGATTCTTACAATACACAAAAAATATGTGCCAAAAATTCTTTAGCCCCACACAAAAAATATGAGCCACAAATTCTTTCTCCCCAATCACTAGCAATATCCATTTTACCCTCAACCTAAAATAAGCATGGAATACAAGTGTGGAATTATTATTCCAAATCACCACACATACACAATATAAGCAACTTGAATTCTGGACTCCCTTTTCTACGGAGGGCTAGGACGGTGCCTTCTTGTAAAGTACCTGAGTTTTGGCAGGTGCGACCGTTACTGAGCGAGTGCCCTTTCTAACCTTATACTGTGGCGAGCTGCGACCCCACGAATCGAAGTCGTGTGCGTTACCATACTGCCACAGTGGCACACAATAGGTAAAGCGGTCTAAACTTCATAATAATAATAATAAACCTTTATTTCCATTACAATACAATGGGTATTCGTAAGCTGGGGCAAGCCCCAACCCCCCACTGTGATGCCCAACCACAGCAGTACCTGCCAGGAAACAGCTTAAACTCTAGGTCTTGGACGGGAACCGATCTTTCGACCTCGTGAATGCGAAGCCACCGCGTTACCACTAATAAGAGGGAAGACTTTCAGAATGAAAGCCCAACTTACATTAATTGGAATTCCATCTTCGTTGAGTTGCGCTAATCCTTTAGTATAGTTAAGGAAGTCGCTAATACGATCTTTTGGCACAAGTGGAAGGAAATTGATAATATCACCATAACAACACAACTTGTCTCCGTAACCTCTTATATACTCCTGAAGAATCTCCACAAAATCACCTGGGGGAAGATATATTATACTGAAAGTCAGATATGATTCAAGAGGGCTGGAAAATAACTTTAATCAAAATTATATTGTGATGTATTCTGTTTTAAGCCACGGACTTCTTTTTTTTTTTTTTTTTTTTTTTTTTTTTTTACTAAGGGCTAGGATGGTGCCTTATTGAGAAGAAATTTGGTTTTGGCAAGTGCGATCGTTACCCTGAGCAAATGCCCTTCCTACCCTCAGACTCTGGCGTGCCACAAACCCATAATCCAACGAATCAGAGTTGCAAGTGTTACCACTCGGCCACGGGGGCCACAATCAAAATTATACAGTGCTCTACTGAAACAAAATCAGGGTAACAATATCTAAACTATAATGTCTTTTATGTCAAAATTCTTTCAAAAATTTTTAAGAGAGCAATGTAAGGAGTTAAATGATAAAATGCTATACAACTATATATCACACATCATAACAAATACATTAATACAACAAAAATTTTAAATTTGACATATATACAGTACTGCGTCTACTACATTGAAACTAAATAAAGTTCTTCTATATAAAAAAATGTATCTTACCACAGAGTTCCAATGTTCTCTCATCCATTCCTTTCTCATGAAGTACTAAGGCTAATTGCAAAAGGCCAAGAATTGGAGCCCTACTATTCTCCAAGGCTTTATTTTGCTTGTGGTTCTTGAGAAAGGCAGCCGCTTCCACGAGCGGGTCACTCTCTCCACTACCAGAGAGTTTCAGCTCCATCATAACCCGTATGTATTCCACATAATGCTGCCAGTTATCTGGTCTTGGAAAAACAGATAACAATTCTCGTTAGGATTCTTGATTATGGTAGAAATATGAAGATTCTCTCTTAGTAAGAAAATACCCAGAATGCCTACATTCAACATTCTAAAAAGGGGTCTCAACAGTGGGTTATAGTCTCTATATCACCCTATCTCTTGCAGTCTACTTTGTCATACCACACATTCATGTCCTCCCTCACCTCATCCATAAATCTTCTCTTTGGCCTAACTTCTCCCATGCTTGCCTGGCAGCTACATCCACAGCAGCCTTTTCCCCTTGTACTCCCGATCCTTCCTCTGCACACGTCCAAACCAACCTCAGTTTTTCTCTCACCATGACCTCAAATCGTTGTATGATGTTTTGCAATACATCTACTTTTATTTGACAGTTAAGATGCTAAGCAATGCATGTTGTATATGAACTGCTTTTCTAAATGGTGCATGTTTGTATACGAAGTGCTTTAGACATAAATTTTACATGTACACAAATCTGTTTTACTGCACAAATACGTACATCATAAACAAAACACCTCCAATATTAAATTCATCATTAATAAGACCAAAAAATATTAAAAAATAACACTCACTCCGTAGTGATCAATTCCTTGCACACGGCAGCTGCATTCTCCCACTGGCTCAGCCGAGAGAGATATGTCGCTCGCTTCAGAGCTAAGAAGTTTTGTGGTTGATGGACGACTTTCTCGGCCAAAGAACTATCAAGAACTCCTAAAGCTTCAGCGTATTTATTCTGTACATGAAGCAGGAAAAAGAAAAACGAAAAAAAAAATAGAAAAAGGTCATATTTGACATATCATAACAAAGTATGTAAAAGGGATACAGAGAACTTAAAGAGAAAAAATTTTCTCTGTCTACTTACACCTGAGAGAACATATACTAAAACTGTTTATGAATGACAGTCTGTTTGATATATTTTCTAGAGACAAAATATAATGTTACTTACTATGACTCTCAGCAACTTAATAAATATAATGTACAATTAATTTTTCTTCGTTCACACATAAATGGGAACTTAAAAACGGTCCAAGAGTGACTATTTTTGTTTAAATTACCCCAAATCTCATCGAAGCCAGCACATGGCCAAAATTAAAAAAAATGTGGGAGGCCGAGATGTTTAATGATGCCCTCCCCATCCTCAACCATGTCACTTTTTAGAGGTAAGAAAAAAAAAAAATGTCAGGGAGGACAGAATTGCCTGGCACTTCACTCTTCTATGCTCCCCAGTCGTCTCTTGCAATACGCGACAAGTATGAGTGAGGTATTCTCTCTCTCCAACATTAGGTATTAGCAGTAACTGACAATTATAACTCAGAGTGAATATAAATGAAATGAAGTGACAGAAAGTTTATGTTTACCTGTATTTCCAAGATGTGAAGATAGGTCAAGACCTCAGCCTCTGCATCTATCTTGCCATCTTTGACGAACAAAGTTATCATTCTCTCCGCAAGCAACAGACTTATTTTTTTCCCATTGGGATCCGAAGACTTGTAGGCCTGAAGGAAATTGTGAAATTTGAGAAATATCAGATAAGATACAAGAAAGTAGACTAAGATGGTAAGGTCATGTCGTTAGGAGGGATGAACAGTATGTTGGGAGGAGGTGATGGAAATGGATCTACAGGGTAGGAGAGGGAGGGGGAGACCAAAGCGTAGGTGGATGGATTGCATCAATGACGACCTGAAGTCTAAAGGTTTGTTGGGTGATGAGGTATGGGACTGGAACATATGGGGAACACTGGCCAGAAACATTGAACCCACATAAAAGTGGGAAAAGATGTAGACGAAGAAAAAGAAGGCTTGGCAATAAAATGATCATATAGTTACCAGTCTTTAAATGGTATGAAATGGTTTTGATAATGTTTGTAGCCTCACAAATTCTTTAGAGATAGTTGGCTAATACATTTACCTCTTCCACCTGCCGAATTCAATACCAATTCACACATATCTACTTTTCCTTTTATATTTTCATTATCCCAAGGACTTTCCAGAGAAATGAAATTATTCCGGTAAGAGACACCCTGGAGCTTGGCATGAAAGGTTTAAAACTGTTCAGAACTACCTGGCTGGTTTACAGAGGAGTTTATGCTATGATCACAATATGAAAATACGGAAATAATTCCATAAGGTGTAATATATTTGTATGTTTACTTATTTATTTATCCATATAATTGCCTATCTGTTAACCAGTCTATCTATAATATCTATATGTGTTTATCTGAGAGAACAGTAACAGCGGAGACTACTGTACAGTGTACCTGGTGCATCCTATTTGTATAACTGTCTTCATGGTCTCAGCAGGCAAGATTTGAGATAGTACTGCGATATATGTAAAGAACAACTTTCTAATGTAAACAGAAATCGGGAGAGTCTTTTGAACAGAAAAAATATGCGTTGATGTAGATTTACTAATTTGTTAGGTTCCCTTGCCCATTACATTGCTCAGTTGGAACTCTTCATGAATATAAAATGGTAGGCAATTTACATGTAGTCTAAGAAATGCCTTCAATTATCATGAAAATGTCTCTTTTCATTCAGTTTTTTTTTTTAATAATTTTCATTTTAATATTTCATACACCTAATAACAAAGGGTAAAATTTCTACATACCTGCATGACGTGACTCATGACGGCCCAAAAATAGTAAGGATTTTTGGGTTTGAGTTTATAAAGTTTGAGTGCAGTCTGTTGCTGGTTCTTGTAATCTCCAACTCTAACATACGCCATGAAGAGATGTGAGAGGAGCTCTTCATTACTAGGGTCTGCTTTGACTGCCAACTCATACGCCGAACATATCCGTTCCGCTGCAGAAAAGACATTTATAAATATTTCTTTGCGACAGACTTACAACTTACAATACGTTTCATTTTCAACTGCTACCTTAAAGTTGCCCTGAAACAAACGCAAAAACCTCAGTCTGCTTATCAATAAATCCAACTGAAACAACAGAAAAAACCTTATTCTGCTTATCAGTAAGTTAAATTGAAACAATGGCACGAGCCTCAGTCTACTTATCAATCAAACTGAAATAATGGCAAGAACCTCAATCTGCTTATCAATAAGTCAAACTGAAATAACGGCAAAAACCTCAGTCTACTTGTCAACATGTCAAATTGAAACAATGGCAAGAACTTGTCTTCTTATCAATAAATCGAACTGAAGCAAAGGCAAGAACCTCAGTCTGCTTATCAATAAGTCAAACTGAAACAACTTCAAGAGCCTCATTCTACTTGTCAATACGTCAAACTCAGACAACTGCAAACACCTCTCTACATATCAATCAAACTGAAACAAGGGCAAGAACATTAATCTACTTATCAGCAAGGCAAAATATTTCACAAAATATAATTTTCTCAAAGATTAAAATTTAATGGCATATTAAAGAGGATAAGAAGCATTGTTTATACAGACTTCTGTAATTTTCATTGGGTTTTAAGTGAACAATATTGAATTCATCCATACAGTTTAAATTTGCTTTTATTTAATGATTAACTCTTTTCTCTACTAACTGGCTGATATGAGACAAGGTCTAATTGTAAATAATTTACAATTTCCAAATAAATTTGAAGCACAATATCTACATATGATCCCTCTACACTGTGATCTGAGTTACTTGTTGACTAAATAAAAACAGTAATTGAAGCTATAATAATGAAATGATATGGCTTAAAAAAAAAGAGAGAGAGAGAGAGAAGGGGGGGAATTTTAGGCATGTTCACTATTGATGATGGATACAAAGTGATTCTAGAAGTAAGCTTTTATAATCAACATACAAAGTGCTTCTAGAAGTAATCTTCTGTAATCAAAAGATTATAAATCT
>JAXCGZ010017671.1:42500-46930 GCA_037179515.1 Halocaridina rubra | reverse complement strand
GAGGGAAACCGTGGAATCGCACCTAGCAAGAATTCATGAGCAAGGGACAGAGAAAACGAAAGTCGTCCTAGACAGAGAAATTAAAAGTCGTCCTAGACAGAGAAAACGAAAGTCGTCCTGGACAGAGAAAGTAAAAGTCGTCCTAGACAGAGAAAACGAAAGTCGTCCTAGACAGAGAAAACGAAAGTCGTCCTAGACAGAGAAAACGAAAGTCGTCCTAGACAGAGAAATTAAAAGTCGTCCTATCCATTGGTCTCTGAATAGTAATATAATATGAAAGTAACACATGTTTTGTTTCAGGAGTAGTTTTTAAGGCTTAATTTTAAGACAAATCAATGCCTCTAATAATGATAGGAATAGAATTTATGAAGGTAAGGTCTCTTATAGAAATTACTGTTGATGTTATGGTCTATATCATTTTAAATGTGTATACATGCCAATACTCTACCTCATTTGTTTGCTAATGTGCTACATAAGTTATGATTTTACCGTAATTAACTCAATTTAGTCTTTTAAAGAAACGAGAGAAGTAGATGAACTAATGTTTTGATTTAAACTGGCTTTTGATCTTAATTAATGTTTGATATTAGTTTCACGCTGGAATTATGGTTGTTTAAATATAAGAATATGTTTGTATTACAGATTTCCAACAAGGAAATAGACCCTGCATGCTCTAGTTGTCTGTAAAAGTACTCTATATATGTTATGTTTGTATAATTTGTTTAGGATTCATAGAAATAGGAATTCTTAGAAAATAGCTTAAATAATTCGGCCCCATTTCTATTGTAAACTAATGTTAGCTAGGATATGTCCAAGAGCTCCCGGAAAATTAGCCCATGCTTCGACTGAAATAAGAGATATTTCAGTTTTGGTTGGGAGGGATGTCGTATGACTTCCGTCATGCTGAAGCCAGTCCGTCATGCTGAAGCCAGAATCTGAAACTTGTAACAGATCTTGAGGGGTAACGGTTGGTCGAGGGCACAGAGATTTTATTACAATGTTTGTAGAAAGTGTCAAGGAGATATATGACCGGAACCGTGAGACTTAGGATCTGGCATCGAGAAGGGCAGGAAAGGCCAGGAAGTTAGCCATTTCCTAAACCGCAAGAAACATAAGCAAGTGTTTCGTACGCAGGTACATGCCCTGCAGAGATGCCCAATAGCTCCTCCCCGGAAGTAGGAGGGATTCCACTTTGAACCTGGCGTTGATTGGCTGGACTAGAGATCCCTTGACCTCATTGGAGAATTGGATGTAAAGCCACGCCCTGCCCCTGGGGGTATTTCAAGAGCCACCCAGGGCAGAGACAGTTAGTTAGAACTTTGCCAGGGGCACGAATAGATCATAGATTGTGATAGTCATAGGGTGGGGGCATTGAGGCGTCGAAGTTGTGTTGTACTCTAGAATAAATATAAGCAAAGGATTCACTGCGTGTCCATTCTTACCTTGTACCCGTCTGGTACTAATAATTATAAGTATATATACGTAGGAGGAAAATCCCTACGTCAGCGGTGACACTCGGTGGGATAATAATAAAATCCCTACGTCAGAATGACTGGGAATATCATCGCACCAATAAGCAGAGGATTCAAATATATCTAGAATGAAAATTAAATTTTTACTGGGATAAAACAAAAAGATGAAAAGCTTTGGAAAAAAGGACCATGTGGCAACACTGCCCACAGTTCAAGAACACAGACAAATGTACATATGCACACGCGCACGCACATGCGCAAACAGAAAAAGCAAAAGAACAATGCATAGCAACATCGATAAATATGCTCAAGACTTCGTAAACAGAGGGAAGCGTTAGTGTACCGAGAGAGGCATTACGCTCACTAAAGTACACTGACATTGCTAACATCAACATCTACTACTACTACTACTATTGATACTACTACTACTACTACTACCGCTACCACCACTACAACTACAAATACGACTTCTGCTAATACAACTACTACAATTATTGTAACCACCACCAATGCTAAATTTAGTCTTATAGTACATCAGGCCATGAAGACGCCACCTTCTCCATGTTAAAAAAGTCTATTTGGCATGACAGTTTTTTAAATTCTTTGACTCTTAAAAGTACTACTACTACTACTACTACTACTACTACTATAATTCTTACTATTTTCTTACAAAAACGTGAGGTATTCACATTATCCTTGCCCAAAGAGGTATGCGGCTAAGCATTTTTAATGTTCTATGACTACTACTACTACTACTAATGCTGTTGCTACTACTACTACTACTACTACTACTACTACTACTACTACACTACCTACCACTGTTATCAATTTCTAAAATGAAATTAATAAAACACCTTATGCCTGCTTAAAGAGTTATTCTGCATGAAAATTCAATTTTAAAGTTCTTTGACTCTAAGGTTACTACTATTATTATAATAATAATAATAATAATAATAATAATAATAATAATAATAATAATAATAATAATAATAATTATAATAATAATAATAATAATAATAATATATAATAATAATAATAATAATAATAATAATAATAATAATTTTGTAAAAAAAATTCATTTACATGAAAGCTGCTGTAGAAACCTTTTTGCCGCTAATGTAGCAGAGTCCGCTAGGATAATGTTCCAGTATTACCTCCATGCATCTAATGATGTACTCTCTGAAACGGCTGAGATGACAGGAGCTACCAAAATAAGGACAACGCAATCTACTCTTTCATATCATCCATCTATTAATATAAAAATACCATCTTTGCTGCTGTCATCTAAATATAATGCTGGATGACCTCAGCTACGCAACAGTCAAGGTAGTCTGACTGGATAAATGTCACTCCCTCTAAGATCGATGAAACCTCATTTACTCATAGCCTCTGCTCACTTAGAGCAAAGCGGGGACCTAAAAGCTTGCGAATTATGAACAAGTGCATAAAGAACAATATTCGATACACCACACACTATTTATTTATGTAAGCTACTCATACTCTGCATTCTTATCTGCCAATTCAAATAAGGAATAGCGCATTCTCTCTCTCTCTCTCTCTCTCTCTCTCTCTCTCTCTCTCTCTCTCTCTCTCTCTCTCTCTCTCTCTCTCTCTCTCTCTCTCTCTCTCACTGAGAGCGCATCATCAATCACCAATGATAAATACCTTATCTCACGTCATATAAATCAAAGAGCGATACCCAACGCTGTCAATGGTATTACAATACGAAATAAAATAATGATAGGGCCCGATTGTGCTATAGTGATGGGGTATTGTGCGCAATACCATTTAAGTAGCGAGTCAATGACCTGAGGCAGTGACCAAAGACCTATAAAACTACAGTCATATTCATCTTTGTAAAATCCTTCGGTATTTTCGTCAGGAGGATATAAAAATATGATCTAATTAAAATTTGGCAATTCATCTTTACGTATCTTTGACATGTAAGATTTCCCTTTGCATTGTGTGGTGATCATCGAGACGAGCTAATGATTCCCTATACCTGTGCCTGAGATCGAGTTGCAGTTGGTTGCACAAAAAGCCAGCCGTGGCCGCTTTTGTACTCATAGTGTTTGTTTAGATGGCAGTGGTTAGGCGAGATTGGTCATTTCTGTCCCTTGCAAATCCATTACATAATATAGTGCATGTTTCAATTCCTAGCCACGAAATGAGGTGAGCTCAAACTCATAATCCTATGGCAGAGAAATCTACGATACGCTAAACCACGAAAGGGGACTCCTTTCTCCTCCCACACTAAGTAGCAGAACAGCAGCAGGGCATTGAGCCCTAAATCGATTCCTCAGTGATAAAGGCTCTAACCGTACTGACTCCACACATGTAACTCTATGAAAGCAGGCTTCCCCCACCCCTCTTACTCCAAATGCATGAGAGCAAATCAATGCATCAATGCACTTCACAGTTTATGCTTCTCGGCAGATATATGAATCATATGTGTGTGTGTGTGTGTGTGTGTGTGTGTGTGTGTGTGTGAGAGAGAGAGAGAGAGAGAGAGAGAGAGAGAGAGAGAGAGAGAGAGAGAGAGAGAGAGAGAGAGAGAGAGAGAGAGAGAGAGAGAGAGAGAGAGAGAGAGAGAGAGAAACTTCAGCAACCAAACAGATGTCTGTGAAAACCAAGACAAGTGGAAAATAACCATCAGACAATCCAATTCTTGAAGTCGCACTTAAGACCCAAATCGTACTTGAAGTTCTAGAAGAATGACTAGCAATTTCTCTTAGCTCCTTAGGTCCTTTTAATCAGTCCTCCTCGAGTGGTAGCTACGACTTGAAGAAACCATGCTCTATGTGCTCTTAGAGGCTCTTTAAGTATTTTAATCAGATCACTTCAGTTGAGTTACTGAAGTGGTCATTGTCCTGCTGTTGCTCCTTCAGCTACTGTCGTACTCGTATGTTGAAGTTCTTGTGCTATATATGTCGTGGGTATTGCTCTTAGATTTGCTTC
>JAXCGZ010017671.1:22500-27500 GCA_037179515.1 Halocaridina rubra | reverse complement strand
TACAAAAACAAAAACAACACAGGCGATTGTATTTTCTGCCAGCAGCCATACAAGTTTTTTGAGCGCCTGTGTAATATGGTCATATTTCCCTATTCCTCCTAAAGTTACCCATGCGGCAAAATTTATACATGTCTGTACACTATTTATCTGAGTCTTATTTGTAGCTTCCTTTACAGTTATATATTAATTAATATGACTAAGGGCTTATAATTGAACAACCATTATTTGAGTAGTAATCTCAAAATAGTCTTTTATATGTGATAAACACGTTAGAGCTGATGCTACCTTTTAGCTGATTTAATCAACATGGGAATCAAACATGTAATTATCAAAATGACTTCTTAGATTTTTTATAAATGTTGCTAGGTGTGATGATATTAACTCCAAAATCAATTTAAGTATTGTCTTGATTTTGTAATGTGATAACTTCGTGACGTAAAACCGAATCCAATCCATCCAATCCATAACTTAAGCCAATAAAAATGCATTGTGTCTTATTTTCATTAATAAACATTTTTTTTAATATGCTTAAACTTTTGACAAAGTGCTTTCTGCTCTTAAAGTTAGGTCTGGAAGATTATTAACATCACCAGTAAGGAGTAACTGAGTGTCATCTGTATACTGTACTACTTAGAAGTCAGGTATAAGATAGATTAATAGCGTAAGTAGATCCCTGGGAAACAACAAACGATGTTTTGGAGTACAGATAATGTTGTTAAAACAGACTGACTGCTGGCGACTAGACAACTATTCTCTAAACCATGTCAAGTCTGTGTTACTTGATACAATTATTAATAAGTAATTTATGGCTTAAACTATCAAAGGCTTTTGGTTTATCCAACAGCAAACACAAGAAGACTTTTTTTTTTTATCTATATTACTGAAAAAGTTATTTTCTACGGTGAGGAGTGCTGTTTCAGTTGATAATTTTATGCTTAATCCATGTTGGTTTTCCTGATAATAGAGTGTTTGTCTCCAAAAATGACATTAGCTGGTTAGCGACAATTTTCTTGAATATTTTAGAAAACATGGTTAGTAGGGGAACAAGTCAGTAAGTTGTCATATACTCTCTATCATTATTTTTATGTCAAGGAATGACATAATTTTTTTCCAATAATCAGTAAACCTGCTAGTAATGATGGGAGTGCCTATAATTATTGCAATAGAAGGTGAATCAGTGGGAGACCAAGCCTCCTGGCTGGTACAGTGGTAACGCGCTGGCCTCGCATTCGCGAGGTCGAGGGATCGCGCCTCGTCCAGGCAAGAGAGTTTAAGCTGTTTACTGGGGAGGTTTCTGCTGTGGCTGGGCACCACAGTAGGGGGTTGGGGCCTGTACCGGCTGGCGACCGCCCTATGGGTCCTCCATGACCCGTTCCACCCATCTGAGGGTGGAGAATCTAAAACAACATGTATGCTCTTCCGAGTTATTCATTCCACTGGGAATCCTATTTCTAATCACTTCCCATGTTGCTGCCTTATCATATTTGGATCCTAAAAACCATTTTTCATAATATCACTTATTGCCGATACCAATGAGAGATCTGACACGTCTCTTTTATCGATATCTGTTTATTTTGAGATCTATTTTAGTCTTATTTCTGATATGCATGGCCTCTTAAATGTCATTAGCTATCCAATGGGCAGAAGAATAAGTTATTCATCTAGTTACAATGTGTACATTATATTCTGAGCATTCATAAAAGGTTTGTATTAACATTTCGACTTGCAAATCAAAATTATCTGCGTTTAGCATATAATTAGGAGTATGACTTTTACAAAAGATTTCAAGGGCGTATTATGTAAGGCACCAGAATGTTTTGAAAAGAGGTTTACTTTTGGGATCATTTACATTTAACGTCGCTATAATTAGTTCATGATCTGCAACCAGGCTGGGAACTATATCAGAATAGGAAAAACTTTATTCGTGATGAGCAAGTCTATTAGAGCTGCAGAGTTAAAAAGTTGTGTGTTTCTGTTTTTTTTTTACTCTTTGTGTTAACTTCACATTGCTGAGCAGAGGGAAACTTGTCTGTTATTCACATAACCACTAATTTTCGTATGTTGAGTGCCGATAAAAGTAAATGAGGGAGAGTGGATCAGAACTAACTGCGAGAAATCACAGACCAATTTCTACTAGCAGTTTTCTAGCTGAGAAATGGAGGACCCAACGGTATCTAAAGGGGTTTCCACTTGAGCTTGAAGATGTAATGTATAATTACCACTCTTGAGATGGACTGAATTCTCATGCCCAGTCCCATATGGAAAAGACGATGAGAAGTTGAAAGAGTCACACGTAAGACTCAAACCTGGAGCATCCTGGTTAGTTGCTTTGACGCTATAGACTCTGAATAATCCTAATTAAGCATCATTCCTCTACAAGTAAATCCCCGAGTACTTGTATTTTCAACATTTTAGGGATTTCCATTGCCGCAAGTTACTAAACACAGACATCCCTATCCCCTCCATATAGTTCCCCCAATCCACCCCGCCCTCAGGCAATTATCGCAAGGCAAATGCTGTAACAAATCCACGAGACATGCATTGCAAAGTAGGATATAAATCCCACGAGAAGAGGATGACGAGAGAGAGAGGGAGAGAGAGAGAGAGAGAGAGAGAGAGAGAGAGAGAGAGAGAGAGAGAGAGAGAGAGAGAGAGAGAGAGAGAGAGAGAGAGAGAGAGAGAGAGAGAGAGAGAGAATTTTGCTGAACTTTAAAGAGGGATGATTATGTTAGTGGATATAGCAACTAGTTTTCACCCAGGATATCCCGAGTTCAAATGCCCAAGGTAATTTTGTAGAGTTCTCTCATCGCTAGTCTCCTAAGCAGAATTAGAATCTGTAATTCAGAAAATGAAGTGTGTACGCAAGTAAGAGTGGAGGGGTGACAATGATTACAAAGCTTATAAAGATATTTCTGACCACCAAGAGAATTGGGATCTGCCTCTTAGCAATGGCTAAGGAATATTACGTTAGATTAGGTAAGATAAGGTTAGGTTATGCTGGGTTAGAATTTGACCCCGACCTTTAGGCTCAAAATTCTAACCTAACTAACATTTCGTCGCTGTTGATAAAAGTCATGTCCCAAGCCTTCAGGAGCTCCAGTATTTCTACCTATTTGACAGACAGATTTTAATACTATATATATAGACAAATTGCATAGAGAGAGAGCTATAAAATATATATAGACAGAAAAAGACAATTACATATGTTGCTAGAAAGATTTATAGAGATATACATATACTGAAATAGAGCGGTAAGCGGAGAAACATATACATATACATATATATATATATATATATATATATATATATATATATATATATATATATATATATATATATATATATATATATATATATATATATATAGAGAGAGAGAGAGAGAGAGAGAGAGAGAGAGAGAGAGAGAGAGAGAGAGAGAGAATAGTGGCCAATATCTCAATTGTAAGCCCATAATAAAGTACAGTCTAGAGACTGCGTGTGGTTCCACTGGGAGCTCCGGATGGACAGTGGGGCTCTTACTCATATCGACGGCTGCCTGAAAGGTCTTATTATCTAGTTCATAACACCATAAAAAATGGAAGTCTCGGGGACTGGGAGAGGATCTGATGCAATTGACTGCATGAGAAACAGCACAAGAGAAAGATCTTGAACAGCAGTAATGTGAATAATTATCGGGAATTATAAACCCTGGATAAGTATTACCGAATACAAGGACACAGTAGGGGAAAGGGGATGAAGAGAGAGGAAGACGAAGAAAATGAGAAGGAAAAAGAGGGGAATCAAATTGTAAATGGGAAGCATCTTGAATGCACGAATAACACTGACGGGAAAGTTCGTGCGTGGTTCCTAATCTCATTCTCGTACAAATAAAAAGATTGTTATGCAAAATATGATGAGTACGTATGTGTATATGAGCACTATTAACTAACTTCCAAAAGAAAATTTTCCGATTTGAAGATGTAATAGATACCGCAGTAGCTTCATATAGAAATAGATAAAAGCACACTAGAGTTTTGTGCATAGCTTGCAAACGACATAGTTACCTTCAACTAAGAGGCCAAGATCAATTAAATATTATTTTTTTTTCCAGCAGAAGGGATGTTATATGAATGCAAGGTATTAGATAGTACCTATCCAATCACATATAATGGTGCATTTATTGCTTGAAAATGATATTTCTGACTGAAATAGTCATTAAGAAGTGATAACAACACCACAGCACTGAAATCCATTTCATCTGTAGAAGCTGTCAAGTTCATATGACTATTAAACTCAAACTGTGAAGACTTCTACTTTTACAACAACAACAGATACTACTACTACTACTACTACTACCACTACTACTACTACTACTACTGCTACTACTACTACTATGGTACTACTACTACTACTACTACTACTACTACTACTACTACTACTACTACTACTACTAATAATAATAATAATAATAATAATAATAATAATAATAATAATAATAATAATAATAATAATAATAATAATAATAATAATAATAATAACAACAACAAATTCATAAATTATATAAAAAAGGAATAAAAAAATAAAATAATACACACACACACACACACACACACACACACACACACACACACACACACACACACATATATATATATATATATATATATATATATATATATATATATATATATATATATATATATATATATATCAACTGAGTGAAAATAATCCAGCTTTAACATCCAAAAACCCTAGGGTACTGAAACCTGAATTTGGTTTCGGTTTTATGTCACGAACTCCCTTTTCAACTAAGGAGTAGGACGGTTACCTTCTTGCGAAGGACTTGTTTTGGCAGATGTAATCGTTACCCTGAGTGTATGCCCTTACTAACCTCAGTCCGTGACGGGGCGCGAACCCTCGACCTGCCACCTCAGAGTCGCGGACGCTACCATTTGCCACGGAGACTACTGAGGCCTAAATATGATCATTCATAACTAAAAAGCAATCACAACGAACCGCAA
>JAXCGZ010017671.1:15000-17500 GCA_037179515.1 Halocaridina rubra | reverse complement strand
TGATTCAATTCATATCTATTCATGAAGAGGCTAGAACGATACAGTGACCCCATATGAACACTGTTAGGGCTGCTAATAAAGAAGACAAGCGCTGGAAGTGCAGTGTCTAGTAGGTCTGGCCCAAATATCAAAACAATGTTGACTGATAAGTTCAAATCAATATTACGATAAATGTTGTCTTTTGAAAAACGAGTTCTCAGACTTACCTAACTTGCCAGATTAACCTAACCCATACCAAATTAATCTGATGTAGATTTCTGTTTTTTGTTGCATCGCTATGTTAAGTCAGGGTTCGGCAGGTTAGGTCAATCTGTAGGTTAGGTTAATTAATATAGGTCAGTCATGGCAATCGGAGATTGTCCAAAAGCAAAAATTTTACCAATATTACTGTTCAGTATCTACGATATCATACTTTTTGTTAATATTAACAGTGTGAAGAGTGTTGGGAATGTAGCACTAATACTAGGGAATCTGACTTGAGTGATAAATATTCATAAAAGAATCTGGGAAATAACTTAACAAAACGATCCAAAGCCGAGGTGAAAATCCCAGAAAATAAACCAAACACCATTAGTGTGACGATAGCTATAAAGCACTTCGAGAACAAAGTCTAGATCCATATAAAAATATAAGCAACATCTAGTGCGACTATGGCTGCAGAGGGGGGCGAGAGCGATCCGTAATCTATATCTAGTGTGACGATTTTACCCATCGAAAGCATCGAAAACTATCCTAAGACACACCCAAAATAGCTAAAAGCAATACAAAGTACATCAAGTGTGACGATGGTATCGAGTGATCCAAAAATAGCGTGTGAATTCATGAAAGGAGCACAACCAATATCTAATGTGACAATGGCTATTGAATAAGATACAGCGAGGAGGTCTCTCGCTTCACTGCAGTTTGAGGAACATTAGCATGTGAAAAGACCCAAATCAAAGGCATTGGAATGGCAAAAAGGAATAATAAAGAAGAGTAGGAAGGGAGAAAAGAAAAAGGGAGTCGAGGGTAAAGAGGAGGGAAAAAAATGGACGGCAAAAGGGCCTCTTTCACCATAACAAAAACATTTCTCCAGAATCCATGTTCTTACCACTATATGTAAGGAAAGATATCGGGATTCTCTGAACAATCAGAAAACAGCAAAGAAAAGAGAGATAGGAAAAATTTCGGGAAATAACATCTTTTGCGAGGACCTATGGGCATAAGCCATGATGAAATCCGGGATATAACTGCTAAGGTATTGAACACGGTTTTCAAGGATACAGTAGTTCGAGACTTTCCTTCAGTCATTTAAGAAATAGATAACATGCCTAATAAAGTGTACAGTTACAAAAACATTAACAATTTCAGGATTTGCTATTGAAAATTTAAACTCAATTGAAACTTTCCATAAATTAGATCGAGGGAAAAGACTACGATAGTGCTCAGAGCGAAATGCATGTATCCAAAAAAGAATCTTTCAGTACTTTTGAGTTTAAAATATAGGGAGGGATGAAATCCAAAGACAGAAGCTTTCTCTTCAAGACTTTTACCAAAGGCATGGTAAAAATGAACTAGCGTTTAATTTCTTAACTGCGATACCCAAAAGCAATTAAAGTTAGTTGGATCAGTCTGTATTATATACAAACTATAAGTAGTAGTAGTAGTAGTAGTAGTAGTAGTAGTAGTAGTAGTAGTAGTAGTAGTAGTAGTAGTAGTAGTAGTAGTAGTTGTTGTTGTTGTTGTTGTTGTAATAGTTTTGTTTCAAAAATGATAAATTTTCAATTGCTTAGTTATTATACCAACCTATATAGGCTAGAAAGAAACTTACCTTTAAAGTAATTTTACTTATAAAATCGTAGTCGTAATAGTAGTAGTAGTAGTAGTAGTAGTAGTAGTAGTAGTAGTAGTAGTAGTAGTAGTAGTAGTAGTGTTGTTGTTGTTGTTGTTGCAACAGCAGTAGCAGTGGTGGCTTTCCATTCTTTTTGAAAGATATTTACAAATGAATAGCCATAACCGGCAGCCTATCCAAGCTAGGAAGAGGTGGTTCATTCAATTAAAATTCTAGTTGTAGCAGTAGGTGTTGGACGTCAAGGTTTAATAACAAAATATGTAGGAAATGTAGGTTCTATAGGATATACACTTTCATTAAAAGGACCTTAAAAATAAATTGTCATATCAGCAACTTATACCAGCTACGATGAAGAGGTGGTAGGTAGTAGTAGTAGTATATTGATGATAAGTGTTTCTACACTTACTCGCTACTATCTCAGTATTTAGAGTACTCAGAATACTTGTTATTATATAAGTAAATTTGAATGGAGTATCTTAAGAACGGTCTAATAGAATATTTCTGTGAATAAGTAACAAAGAAAATCTCTCTCTCTCTCTCTCTCTCTCTCTCTCTCTCTCTCTCTCTCCTCTCTCTCTCTCTCTCTCTCTCCCTCTCCCTCTCCCTCTCTCTCTTTCCTTCAAGTCACCGTTTACTCTTTCTCTTTATAAATCTTTTTCTTTCCAAAGT
>JAXCGZ010017671.1:0-10000 GCA_037179515.1 Halocaridina rubra | reverse complement strand
ATATAAAACGCATGAATGCAAACAAAATAACCAAAAGCATACAAAAACTACCATAAAAATGAAAAACGTAGTCAAAGATGAATTTAAAAAAATGTTATGTCAATAGAGTTAATTAAATAATAGAAAATCTTCTTTTATAAGCCAGTGAAAAAATGCACATGCACGCATATATACACTCCCTCACTCGGTCACGCACACACAAGGAGAACTCCATCTTAAGCTTTCTTTCCCCTCCCTTTGATAGGTCAGTAGCCTACATCCAAAATCCCCTTTTCAAATGCATATGAAGAGGAAGGCATGGACCAGATGTTCAGGAGAAAATTACAAATTGATTGAATTTATATAAAAGAAGCCCCCGGCGCCTGCCTTTGAAAATGGAAGACTCAGCTTATAAAAATCCCTTTTAGTCAGTGTGTATGTGAGTGTGTGTGTGTGTGTGTGTGTGTGTGTGTGTGAGAGAGAGAGAGAGAGAGAGAGAGAGAGAGAGAGAGAGAGAGAGAGAGAGAGAGAGAGAGAGAGAGAGAGAGAGAGAGAGAGAGAAACGTGTTCCTTGTCAGTGTTCTATAATTAAATATAAATTGCACTATTCATATATAAATAATTAGGATACTTCACAAATACTGAGGTTATTCTTGCCTCTTTCTTGTCCTTAGAGGTTCTGACGAAGAGGTGCTTAAGAAACCATCTTTGGGCATCGAACTCGGTCTCTCTCCTGACTACGACAGAAGCTCTAAGCCCAATGAGCTTCAATGTGGAAGATTTTGTGTAGCTGTGTTTTTCTTTATTTTAGTGAGAATGCCGAGATATATATTTTAGCAAAATGCACTGCTGTGTATCCGCGGTTTTCGCGGTATGTTCGCGCTATTTTTATTTATATATTTATTTTTATTCATCTATTTATTTATATTTATTTATTTTTATATATTTATTTATTTACTTTTTTGACAGCTACAAAACGTTCAGCATCTTTTTGGTTTCTCCTTTTCTGAGTTTGAAGAAGTTGTGGTTAATGCTGCTGTTATCGTTATTGTTCTTTCTTATAGCTGTTCTTCCTTCTTCCTTCTTCTTCTTCCTAAAGCTTACAAAATTTTGAAAACCTTTTGTTGACAACCATCGGATACTTTTAATATCTTTTTACAGATAAATCTTTTATTATTTATCTCTCTCGCTCTCTCTCTCTCTCTCTCTCGCTCTATCTATCTATCTCCCTCTCTCTACCTCCCTCTCTTTCTCTTGCTCTGTCTCTCGCTTTCAAAGATATTTCACATAAATTTCATCACTGAATCATTACTCGATCCTGCCCCCTCTTTCTCCACCTCCCCTTATCTCCCTTTCATTCGGTCTACCCCCCCCCCCTTCCATTGTGACATACAATAGAGGCCTAATTCCCGTTTATTTTCTTCTGCTGTTTCACTTCCTACATCTCTCTCTCTCTCTCTCTCTCTCTCTCTCTCTCTCTCTCTCTCTCTCTCTCTCTCTCTCTCTCTCTCTCTCTCTCTCTCTCTCTCTCTCTCTCTCTCTCTCTCTCTTCTCTCTCTCTACCCAGCGAGAATTAACTTTCTTATTCATTATATTTTCCTTACTTCATTCTTATTCATATTCTCCTTCCAACCTTCCTTTTTTCCTACCACATCCTAGATTTTTTACTTTTTCAAAGTTTTGTTTTTCCTTCTCTTCTTCTTCTTCTTCTTCTTCTTCTTCTTCTTCTTCTTCTTCTTCTTCTTCTTCTTCTTCTTCTTCTTCTTCTTCCTATTCTGAGGCGTTCAAAGGACCTGTCGGTTTTTGCTACCGAGTTACAAATAACTCTTAAGTGATACTTCCTCTTGGACAAAAAGCCTAAAAGGAGGAAGGGGAGGGAGATGGAGGGGGAGGAAGGGTAGAAGAGATGAAGTTAAGGCGGGTAAAGGAGAATAGCTTTAAGGGTGGGATGAGACGTGGGGGGGAGGAGAAATGAGAACGGAAAGAAAAGTCAGGGAATTTAAGTTTTAGAAGAAGAAGAAGAAGTAGAAGAGGATGAGGGGAAGGAGGAGGAGGAGGTGGAGGACTTTAATCTCTCCCTCCCTCTACCATTCAACCCTTCCTATTTCTCCCCTGTCAAGTAAAAGGAATGTAAGAGAATATTCGCAGTTACTGTATTAGAAAAAAAAAATTCCATTTTATTTGTATGGTCTCGAGGCCCATGGCGGATGGGTCTATCAGAGATGAAGTCAGTCGCTAGTTCTGTAAAAAAAAAAAAAAAAAAAAAAAAAAAAAAAAACTCTTGCTTAAAATTTTAATTTTTTAGCCATTAACGTGAAAGCCTAATTTGAACAAAGTAAACAATAATTAATTAATAAATACAAATTCGATAATTCCTAACTCTTAAAAAAATAAAAAAATAAATAAATATACAATATCAATATATGATATTTCACTAAAGCCAAAGCTATGAACAAATAGATATGTAATGGAAATAAACAATAAGTAGTCTCCGACTCTGTGTCGGCAGGTCGAGGGTTCGCGTCCCGTCACGGACTGAGGTTAGTAAGGGCATACGCTCAGGGTAATGATTACTCATGCCAAAAAAGTCCTTCGCAAGAAGGCAACCGTCCTAGCCCTTAGTAGAAAAGGGAGTTCGAGACGTAAAACCGAATCAATGGAAATAAACATAAATAAAAATAACCAAAAAACAGGTAAAAATAATATCCTATGGAAATACCCTGAACTATATTCTTTGCATGTGCACGCACGCACTCTCTCTTTTCTCCTTAAAAAGACATTATTACAGTCTCACTCAAAAGAAGTACATATATAGTAGCGCTGAAATTAATTAACTGTAGAATAATAATAATAATAATAATAATAATAATAATAATAATAATAATAATAATAATGAGGATGATGATAAAGATGATAAAAACACTTATAATAAATGGTTATGTATTTGTGTTCATAAATCAAGAGTATCGAAGAACATCATAAAACACTACAATGCAAGTGCAATTGTATATTTAGAGCTGGATAGACACCTAACATAGGATACAAATTGTTGACATCAAAGATATATTTGCAATTTAAACATTCATAGACCAGGAGGTATGAAGTCATGTAAATATATATACATTCTGTGTCATTGTGCATCAAAACGCTCTTCTCTTTATGACCATAGAACAGACATTTGGAATACTCCAAGTACAATTTTTTCTTATTAAAAACTATCTTTCATATTTTTCCTTAACCAAGTCTTAACTTCAAGCTTCCTCTGTCTTCATAGAGATACAGGCCCGATTTCTTAAACAGTGTAAACCTAGGATACCATATTGTTAGTTAGCTAGACACAAATGGATTTCATAAACGCATCTGACGCGGTTCTGTGTATGGCTAGGATCCCGCACGGGATCCTAGCCATACACAGAACAGCGTCAGATGCGTTTATGAAATCCATTTGTGTGTGTCTAGTTAACTAACAATATGGTAACCTAAGTTTACACTGTTTAAGACATCGGGCCATTGTCAGTGTTGGACGGTCTAAAAGAGCAAAACATCAGCGACAAAATAGATTAATAGACATCATTTTTTCAACAGCATGACATATCTCGTTGAAGTCAGTATAGAGTGGACACAATTGAGCGAAAGAGTGATGGCTGGAGAGCTTGTTCACTTCCTGAACATTCTTATGTTAGGAATTTGGAGTAAATCCTTGACAGTCAGGCATTACTGGAATGTCTTCCCGAAAATGTTTGGTCTAATTGAGATGGCATCCTCTTTTTCTAAAATCGATATAAAACTTTATTTGAGAACCACAAAAGGAAAGTAATAGTGATCGCTCTGGATTTTAGTTACATATCCAAGTGCTCAGTGGTATGGATCGGCTATAAGTAAAGTCAATCAAGCAAGGCTCAAAGGAATCAAAACAATGCCGCTAAAATCGTTGTTAATGAAAGCAACTAAAATGATTCAAAGTAGAAGACGAAACTAAATATGACGTGATGCTGTGTATGTGCATGTTACTGAAAGGTATTATACCAGATTGGATTATGCATATTATCACAGGGGCTCGGTTGAAAGAAATACTCGGCCATCAAAAAAACTCGTGATTCAAAAAAAAAAAGAAAAAAAAAGCGGACATAGCCCTGTCTGTCAGGGGTCCAACCCTTTGAAGGGCACTGCCAGAGTATAAAAATGTAACAGAAACATCATCAACCATCAAAAATAAACCGTATAAGTAAAAAAGTAACAGTATACTAGAGATAATCTCAAAGGGCTACTTGGTTACTTATTCTTAAGCCCGGCCAAGAGTTTCTCTGAGAAGTATTACTTTGGAGTTTATGGGTGTGAAGACACACTTATTTTAATTTTGGTATGAAAGTTAAAGTTCGTGTAAATGAAACATTATTTTTTCCTTATTTTATTATACTCTATCTGCTTTACGAAAAACTGAAAAGATGGTCGCCATTAATTTTCTTTCGACATACTCACCCTGACAAAGTGAAGACTTATATATCACCATGGAATTTTCACCAAACGCGCTTGGCCTCGAGTCCCACTTGGTATGACGATGAAAGGATGAGTCAGGATAGGAGGGGGGAAAATAGGGACGGTATTACTGAAGAAGGGGGGGGGGGGAATAGGATGGGAAGACATGGGTAGGTAAAGCACGAAAATTAAATAAAAAAAGAGGGAATTAAAAGAGAGGAGCAATCCTTTTTGCTAGGCTATATTTTAGAAGTTTTATTTTTTTTTTCACTCTGGGATGCTAGGGTTATTGATAACTATAGCTAACAAATTCCACTGTCTAGGGCCCCATTTCTTAAACAGCGTAAACCTAGAATACCATATTGTTAGTTAGCTAGACACACACAAATGGATTTCATAAACGCATCTGACGCGATTCTGAGTATGGCTGGATCTCTTACGGGATCCTAGCCATACACAGAACCGCGTCAGATGCATTTATGAAATCCATTTGTGTGTGTCTAGCTAACTAACAATGTGGTATCCTAGGTTTACGCTGTTTAAGAAATCGGACCCAGATATGGCTGCCCCCCTGCTGTTGTTTGCTTTAACTATGATTATCGTCGTAGCTCTTTTACTTACTTGGTTGTCCATTTCAGAAATAATATAAAGGGTTTTTAATAGAAAGAGAAGAAGATAGAAGTCCAGTTTTATAATGGGTGTGTTAATGACATGAATTTTCCATTGTTTATCTTTTGATAGTATTTATGAAGAAAAGTTTTGTGGGAGAGAGAGAGATCAGAATGCTTAATTACATACAAACGATTAACTACAATTAATTACCCTTTATAATAACCCAATTGTTTTACATCTCGCTCACCAAAATACGTCCACATTCATTCGTTTATACATATATGCATATATATATATATATATATATATATATATATATATATATATATATATATATATATATATATATATATATATATATATATATAAACATACACACACACATACATAAATATATATATATATATATATATATATATATATATATATATATATATATATATATATATATATACATATATACATATATATATATATATATATATATATATATATATATATATATATATATATATATATAGTTTATTTTATATATACTTATGCATACTGTTGCATAATATCAATTACAGCTTTCCTTTTTTAAGAAGAAAAACGTAGTTCAGTGGGAGAGGAATTTCAGAAATAATTGGAATTTTGCTCTTGAAAGCAAATTTGATTCTGTTTTGGTAGAATTTGAAGAAATGTTTAGTCGTAGAAGTAGATCAGATTTTTTTCATTCGTACATGCATACTTATGTACAGCTTAGGAATAATGAGTTGTAAGCTTCTGAAATTTTGCAAGTTTTATTTTACATATATGGGTTCTGGTGGATTTCCCGAGATTGGGGAAACTTTTTTTCTACCGGCCGTGATCATTACTTCCATCGTCATTTAAATTCTTCAAATAATTCGAGGAAATCTATCTCCCTTTTCTCCAATTTTAGTAGAAGGTTGGAAAGTGTATCCGTTTTACGGTGTGACCTTTAAATATTTATGAATTTCCTCCATTCTCACAACATAGGGAGGTCTCTCAGAGAGTATCCTTAAATTTCAATTTCGGATGGTTTTCGGTTTTCCTATGTTTGATTTGGACTGTAGACCTAACGGTCTAGGTGGATATGCTAGTATATGTCTTACTAGAGTCTTATATAGAATTAACTTATTTTTACTTTTAATAACGCGACTTGTCTTAATTTAAAGATCACTAGATTGCTCAGCATCACTCAGTTATGAAAATGTAATTTCACTACGGTTCTATTTAGGGTTAGGCCCAAAGTTTCCAGACTTTTTGATAAGTTCTTTTTATTATTGTCAATTATAACATTAGATGGCTTAGAATTAGATGCTGAAACATATCAGATGAAATGTGTTCACATTTGTTTTAATCTTCCATTTCTTAACGCATAATCGTTTATTTTTAATATTTCCCGTTGCGTTTTTCGTGCCAAATAATTTTTTTTTATAATCAGTAACAATGTAAAATGCTTGTCGTGCATCCAGGCTCAGCCTACAGGAATGTTCTTTTTTTTGTATACAGGGCATAGAGTACAAGGCTCAGATATTGAACCCTGGGGGTACTCCTGCCCTGAGTTCGAATTGTGGACCTATAAACTCGTCCCTATTTATCACTGACTCTCTATCCGATATGAAATCCGACAGTAATTTAGTAAAGGCAAATGAAGTGCTATGATATTTTAATATAAGGCCATCTCCTCAATGCCTTGTCGAAGGCTGAGGAAACATCTCTGATTACAATGTTACATTATCTTTTCTGGTGATGAGAGACTGCTATTTTTTTGGGTAGAGATAAGCCAATGCAGTATGCGTGCCACTACCTCTACTGAAGCCGTGTTGGTTGGAAGGAAAATATCCATTTATCTCCGGATAATTGTAAACTCTATTGTATATTATTCTTTTAAATATATTTCCTGGTACTTTTAAAAGACATATTGAGCGGTAGTTTTCTGCTCTTGTGTTTGACATGACAGATTTTGGTATCCATGAGAGACGATCTGACTTGCTTTGGAAAGTATCCTTCTGATTAACATTGATTAAAGATGTTTAATAACTTCATTACTGCTATATTTGGTAAATTGATTATTTTAAGTTAATTTATTCCTGATTGTCCTGGTGCCTTGTTATTAGGATAGTTAAATTATCTCCAAGTGTTAATCTATTCAAGTCAACAGTTAAATAGGGCATTATTAGATCATTATTTTCATTTATGAAATAGGTGACTCTTCTTTCGTTATCCTCGTCATAATACTCATTTTCTTCTTCACCAATATTAAAGATTTCTTTCCAATTATCTCTATACTTCTCTTCCTTTTCTTCTCTTGTATATAACTTTCTGTTGTTATTGTTATCATTAATTAGGTATGGAGTCGGATCATTATTATTTCCCATTAATTTTTTAATGTCATTCCAAAAATTCTTTGGATTATTTTCTTTACCTTGTTTATTATCACATTTTCCCAGTTGGTGTTCTATGCTTCTATCAATGCCTCTTGTAACACGTCTTTAATACCTCTTAATTCAGTCAAGGCTTGGGGCCCTCAATCGCCCCTGCCAACTGCATTTGAGAAATTTTGATATCTGCATTGGAGTAATTTGCATTTTTCGGTCATTCTAGCGTTAGTTAGAGTTTTGTAGTTTTCATTGGCTTCCATAGATTTGTTGATAATATCATACCACTGCTTCAGTTGTTTCTCTATTTCATCAGCTGTTTTCACTGTAGTATCTATGATGTTATCTTATTTAAATTTTTCATCTATGTAAGAGTTAAATTTATCCCAGTCTGCTTTCTGCATATATCTAGTTGGGGGATTTCTATTGGCTATAATGTTCTGTTGATAACACTGATAGGAAAATGGTCTGAGGTTGTGCGTGGATCTCATTCTATAGAGGAGTTTAAGTAATTATCTATTTTTTTTTCTTTTATTCCTGAGCACTAAGTCTGGTCTTGAAGTTTTAGACCTGTGGGTCATTGTTCTAGAATCGGGTCCAAGTATTTTAATTTGGTTATTGTTGATTAATGCATTTAAGAAGTTTCCAGATAAATTTCTTCTAATGTGGCCCAATATTTGATGTTGAGTGTTTAAATCTCCCATTAGATAAGTTGGAATATTTTTTTCTTATCAGTCTTCATGGGGAACCTCCAACCGCCTCTGCTTGCAGTTCTAATTGACAAAAAGAAAAACAATCACCCGTAAAATCATCTTTTATTTGGTGAAATGTTTTTCTTTGAATCAATTGCGATACCAGCATGTTCTTCATTTAATATATTCCTCTCGTATACACTGTAGTCGTAAATTTATTTTTTCAATTAATTTGTATACACTGTTTAATAATATTATGTCTGGATATATTTCTTTGTGTAAATCATATAATTCATTGCTTTTTTCGTATGCATTTCAGTGTTTAATCCTGAAGCAATAATTTCAGCGCTGATAATTCACCGACAAGGGCAGGCAAAGTTAGGTTAGTGTATTAATGTCGGTGAAGTTTCCTTTGAACCACAATTCTATACATCGATTCCACTCACAACTCTCACCCGTTCGATGACACCCAAGATAGGCTCATCTCTATTCATCAACTTCTTGTCTCCAATGTATGATTATCACTTCAAAATTATGCTTATTTGTGACAGGTAAAAGAGACATCTATCACGAAAGAGAGGGACACTCAATGACAGGTTCCTCAATGGATTTGTCCGCAAGACTACTCCTCAAGTTCTTTCCGGTGTGTGTGTGTGTGTGTGTGTGTGTGTGTGTGTGTGTGTGTGTGTGTGTGTGTGTGTGTGTGTGTGTGTGTGTGTGTGTGTGTGTGTGTGTGTGTGTGTGTGTATGTGTGTGTGTGTGAGTGAGTGAGTGAGTGAGTGTGTGTGTGCGTGCATGTCTTTATCTCAGAGAGAGAGAGAGAGAGAGAGAGAGAGAGAGAGAGAGAGAGAGAGAGAGAGAGAGAGAGAGAGAGAGAGAGAGAGAGAGAGAGAGAGAGAGAGAGACTGGAATTTAGAATAATCTACATCGGTATAAATTATATGCATATTGATTCACTTCACGGGGAGAAAAAAAAGGGGGATTACCAATATCCAAGAGTTTGCAGTGACTTGGGTTCAAATGACATAAATTATAATTTTTTATTTAACATTAAAAAAATTCATTATGCTGCATTAGAAAAAAAAAAAACTTGCAAGGTGACGACAAACATCGAATCAAAGTTCTAAGTGTTACACTTTATGCTGGGAAGTTCAGAAAATGTTTCATTTTTTTTACTTTAAATATTCTATTTACGTTACGACTAATTTCAGAAAAAAATTACGTTTGATTGCCAATAAAAAAAAATTATAATCGTTGCATAAAAATAAAATAAAACCACAATCAAAATTGATACTTTATCTAAGGATTGCCAAAACAAACATAACATAGAGTAAGAAATTACATTTCAGTATGAGTGTATTTATTTGGCTTAAATAAAACCCTACCTGTTATCTCAAGCTAGAAGTTGAAAAGTTTAATAATTTACTCGCTTGAGGTCGCAGTTTTCGTAGTTTCCAAAGATGAATAGCTGGCTAGTTTCAATTCTATCATTTCCGTCTCCTTAGGTTCTTAAATTTTCCTAAGTAAAATTTTTTCGCATATAATTTACAGTTTTCCCAGTTCAGTTTAAATTCAACTTATCAATGTTAATGTTGAAACATTGTATTTAAATATTAAATCTTATATCAAAACTTTACAAATAAATTGTAAATGAATACATTAAAATATCACTTAAAAAGTTTTGCATCTCATTATCTTGATGTTCATGTGGGGTGAGTCCTGTCATCTAAAAAAAATTTTAAGTGAGTTCACAACCGAAGGTCCGGTACCAATGTCAAAACAGACGTTGGGATCTTCAGAAAATCTTCCCCATTATCTACACACAGTTTTTATTTTTCAGCATCCTGTCAACATCCT
>JAXCGZ010017670.1:35000-47011 GCA_037179515.1 Halocaridina rubra | reverse complement strand
ATGGAACCGATCAGGAGACGGGAAGATACGAGCTTTGGGCTCTTTCCCGTAAACACAATTAGGTAATCACAATTAGGTAATCACACGCACACACACACACACACAAGACGTTGTGATGGAAAGGGCGAACCCACTCATCAGACAGGCACTTGATAAGGAGAAGACAGTGGTAATCTCAGGCATAAGTGAATCCCAGGAGCCAACATGGCAGGGGAGACTTGAAGAAAATAAAGCTAGGGTTGTAGACCTGATAAGAAAGCTTGGAGTAGTTTGTGGTCCTGAGGATATTGTAAACATACACCAACTAGGTAAATATTCGAGGGAAGGAAAGCCGAGACCAACAAAAGTAACCTTTGAGAGAGGGGAAACATGTAGGGAAATATTGTTGAGAAAAAAAGTCTAAAAGACCTTCAAGAATTCAAAGAAGTGTTCATTAGACGATACAAAACACAGGAAGAGATGGGAAAGATCAAAAACTTGTTGCAAGAGGCAAGAAGGTTAAATGATGAAAGAAATGAAGAACAGAAGAAAAATTTTCGTTACAGAGTTCTTCCACACAAAGGGGAGATAAAGAAGATAATGACAGAAGATCAGGGGATTGGGCCTCATTAAGATTGTTATACACAAATGCTGATGGATTAGCTGGTAAGGCAGTAGAATTAAAAGATAGGATTCACAACAGTAAGGCAGATATAGTAGCAATTACAGAGACTAAGTTGAGTGAGGACATAAACAGTGTCACAGTTTTTCCTAAGGGCTTCAGAATACTAAGGGTTGAAAGATGTGAGAGGGCTGGTGGAGGGATAGCACTGCTCATAAGTGAAAGGATTCAAGTTGAAGAAATAAACTTGGCTATAGAAAGTGAGTTCAAGGAATTTCTTGTTGCTCGCATAAATACTGGGTCAGAGAGCATTATAATAACTGTTGTATACAACCCACCAAGGAACCAAAATAGGCTTGAAGTTTATGAGGAAAGTCATATAGGTACTATTGAAGTCATAAACTCAGTTGTTAACATGGCACGGGAAAAAAATGTAGGATTTTGATTATGGGAGACTTTAATCATAAAGAGATAGATTGGATAAATCTTGACCCACACAGTGGTGAGGACTCATTTGGGGCAAGATTCCTAGATTGCGTACAAGGGAATTTCCTACACCAACATGTAATGGAACCAACAAGGGCCAGGGGTGGGGATGAGCCATCACTACTTGATCTAGTGTTCACAGATAATGTGTTGGATATTGAAAATATTGAGTATGAACCACCAATTGGAAAGAGTGACCACTGTGTGTTGTTGATGGAGTATATCATTGAAGATATTCTTCCTGAGAGTAGAGGCACTGAGGACATGAGGAGGAACTATCCGAAAGGAGATTACATGAAAATGAATGAGCTTTTTGCAGTTATTGACTGGAGAACCTTATTTTACAACAAATCTGTACAAGAGATGTATGACATCTTTTGTGAGAAATATGGGAAGATAGTAGATTGCTGCATACCTGTCACCAAAGTAGGTGTAATTCATGCCAGAGAGAAATGGTTCGATAATGGGTGTAAAAGAGCTAAGGAGTGGAGAGACAAATGCTGGAAAAGGTATAGGAGGAGAAAAAACATAATTGCCTGGCAAACCTATAAAAGAGCAAGAAATGACTACCTAAGTAAAAGGAGAGAGACTATGGGAGGGACATCACCAGGAAGGCTAAAGAAAATCCCAAGCTTTTCCACAGCTTTATCATAGGAAAACTGAAGGTAAAAGAACAGGTTTTAAGGCTAAAGAGAGCGGATGGAAGCATCACTGAGACGGATGAAGAGATTTGCAAAGAATTGAACAAGGAGTTTCAGTCAGTATTTACAGTAGAAAATACCCCACCCCCTCAGATTGCAGTGATAGAAGCTCAAGGGCCAGTATTAGAGAACATCAACCTTACAGCCACAGAGGTATGCAAAGCGCTGATGGATTTAGATGTTCATAAAGCTACAGGTCCTGATGACATATCCCCTCATGTGCTTAAAAAATGTGCAAACACAATATCAGTGGCACTAAGTATCATATTTAAGGAGTCACTGGAGTTGGGGGAGATTCCAAGATGCTGGAAACAAGCAAATATGATACCTATCTTCAAAAAGGGAAGGAGGGATACGGCTCTGAACTATAGACCAGTTTCCTTGACCAGCATAGTTTGCAAAGTTGTGGAGAAACTACTAAGGAAACATATCTCTCTTCACTTGGAATCCTTCAAGTTTTTGTCAGTGAGGCAACATGGCTTCAGAGAAGGTAGATCAACAGTAACAAACTTATTAGAATTTTATGATGAGGTAAGCCAAATCTTACAGGAAAGAGAGGGCTGGGCAGATTGCATATTCCTAGACTTCCAGAAAGCGTTTGACACTGTTCCACATGGGAGACTTATTAGGAAGCTGCAATCAATGGCTAGAATAGGTGGAAATGTTTTGGAATGGATAAAAACTTACTTAGAAGGAAGGGAACAGAGGGTTAGAGTAAGACACTCAGTGTCTGAATTGAGAAGAGTTAGTAGTGGAGTTCCACAGGGTTCAGTTTTAGGGCCACTTTTGTTCCTTGTATATGTAAATGACCTACCAGAGTCTGTAAATTCATTCATGAATATGTTTGCAGATGATGCAAAGATTGTGAAGAAAGTAAAAAACGAGAACAATGGTAGAGAACTTCAGGAGGATCTAAATAATCTGCATGAGTGGTCAGAAAAGTGGCTAATGAAATTCAGTACTTCAAAATGTAAGGTAATGAGAATGGGTACAAGTGCAAGAAGGCCCAAGCTTGACTACTCGGTGGCTGGAGTACAACTTCAAGAGACAGAAAATGAGAGAGATCTAGGAGTAAACATACTGGCAGATTTGTCTCCAGAAATACATATAAATGGCATAGTAAGGGCAGCATATGCATTCTTATCAAATGTAAGGGTAGCCTTCAGGCACATGGACAAGGAAATGTTCAGAAATATTTATGTAACCTATGTGAGGCCAAAACTCGAATATGCAGCCCCCTTTTGGAATCCGCACTTGAAAAAGCACATAGCTAAGCTTGAAAAAGTTCAATGACATGCCAAGAAACTGGTGCCAGAAATACGCAATCTCAGTTATGATGAGAGGCTGAGAGAATTAGACTTACCATCACTCGAAGCTAGAAGAGTGAGGGGGGATATGGTGACAGTCTTTAAATTCCTTCATGGTTATGATAGAGTGGATAGGGATCGATATTTTGATATGGCTGGCTTGGCTCTAGAACTAGAGGTCATAGTTTGAAGCTTCGTAAGAAAACTTGTTTGCAGGATGTAAGGAAATACTTTTTCAGTGTAAGAGTAGTTGATAATTGGACTTAGCTAAGCGAGGAGGTAGTTAATGCTATCTCAATCCATAGTTTTAAGGACAGGTATGATAAGTATCACTAAGTCTAAAATGGAACCGATGAGGAGACGGGAAGATACGAGCTTTGGGCTCTTTCCCGTAAACACAATTAGGTAATCACAATTAGGTAATCACATACATATATATATATATATATATATATATATATATATATATATATATATATATATATATATATATATATATATATATATATATATTCACAAAATGTAATTAAAACATAATTAATGGCTGTAAGTTATGCTATGCATTTCATTTAACTGCTCTATACACAAGTATTTAGTGCATATAATTTGCATATAAGAGAAATGAGAGAAAAACAGACCTCTCGTAAGAATAATCTCGAAAGAAATGACTTCACTACATTTTATTATGTGCTCATTCAGAATACTAAATCTTCAAGTAATAACTAATATATATATAATATATATATATATATATATATATATATATATATATATATATATATATATATATATATATATACACATGTGTGTGTGTGTGTGTGTGTGTGTGTGTGTGTGTGTGTGTGTGTGTGTGTGTGTGTGTGTGTGTGTGCATATATATATATATATATATATATATATATATATATATATATATATATATATATATATATATATATATATATATATATATATATATATATATATATATATATATATATTTGTGTGTATACACACATACGCATGCACGCACGCTTGCACGCACGCACGCACGCACGCACGCACGCACGCACGCACGCACTCTCACACACACACACACACACACACACACACACACACACACACACACATACACACATATATATATATATATATATATATATATATATATATATATATATATATATATATGTGTGTGTGTGTGTGTGTGTGTGTGTGTGTGTGTGTGTGTGTGTGTGTGTGTGATTACCTAATTGTGTTTACGGGAAAGAGCCCAAAGCTCGTATCTTCCCGTCTCCTCATCGGTTCCATTTTATACTTAGTGATACTTATCATACTTGTCCTTAAAACTATGGATTGAGATAGCATTAACTACCTCCTCGCTTAGCCAATTCCCATTATCAACTACTCTTACACTGAAAAAGTATTTCCTTACATCCTGCAAAGAAGTTTTCTTACGAAGCTTCAAACTATGACCTCTAGTTCTAGAGCCAGCCATATCAAAATATCGATCCCTATCCACTCTATCATAACTATGAAGGAATTGTTTGTGTGTGTGTGTGTGTGTGTGTGCTTACGTGCGTGCGTGCGTGTGTGTGTGTGTGTGTTTGTATGTGTGTGTGACAGCATAATATCAGACCTATGCAGGTGATAGTGAAAACTGTTTAATAAGAGTATACAGTTCGCATCCCGAATTTATTCTCCTTGTAAATGAAATAAATGAAATGGTTGCATCAGTAAATGAATGAAGGCGATAATGATCCCTTACATCCAAGAAAAAAAATTACGTCAAATGCTCCAATTTTTCAAAGGCTCATAAAAGAAACATTGCTTAAGGATGGAAAAGGGTGATGAAAAGAATATCCCCCTCATAAAATAATGATAAAATGGAGTCATTATGTTCACAAATTGAAAAGATCGGACAGGATAAGAAAGGAGAGAGAGAGAGAGAGAGAGAGAGAGAGAGAGAGAGAGAGAGAGAGAGAGAGAGAGAGAGAGAGAGAGAGAGAGAGAGAGAGAGAGAGAGAGAGAGAGAGAGAGAGAGAGATTGTAAAGTGATTTGATAAAAAAAAAATGCTTAAGAGAAAATCCTCCCATGCATAGTATCAAGGAGTGGCCACAAACTTAAATGAATTTCTTGCATTCATATATTGTGTATGAGGGGGGATGGTTACGACAATTTTCCTTCCATGAGGAATAGATGCAGACAGTGTGTGGCTGGGAAATGAAGGTTGGATGTCCTTCCTGGCTCCCAGCGGTGGGCTTGATCGCGGGTCAGTCAATTCCCGAGTCGAGTATTCTAACCACTCGGCCACCATCGTCCCTATTCATGAGCCAAATATGTTTTAAAAAAGGAGCGAAAACCAGCCTTTGCTTGAACGTTGGCACTATTCACCAGTGCCATGTTTCGTTTCGAGGTTCAGTGAGTGTCCATTCACTCACAATTTGCCATTTCTGTCGTTTTCATAGAAGTCTTCATATTTCAATTATAGTCTCTGTGGAGGTCATTTTACCCGAGATAAAAGCTCTAATATTACATTTCCCCAAAGCAAAGAAAATAATATAATGATAGTGAAATATGGAAACTGCGCACAATATCTCGTATATAAGACGCAAACATAAAACTGATAGAACGATACGTTTATAAGGTCAAAAGTATTTGCAATAAAAAAACAATGGTAATGCATTAGTGTATATCGAATTAATACTGAATTTGCCCCGGACTTGGAATCATCGAAATTAAGTATGTCATAATGATCTCAGTAGTTGCCTTGGGAAGGGTTCTTGTTCACAGTGCGTGTTTAACCGACATAACGTGGAGAATGTGGCATTTTTTTTATGTGCTAATAGCATAACATTCTGTTACTGAGAGCGAATATGTTCATTAATGTACTTGTGAAGGCGTAAATTGTTCAGGGAAAGCAAATATTTACTAAGTTTTTAGAATAAACAATTATTTGCCTGATGGACCAAATAATTCTCATCACCTTGGACTCGTAGAAGAAGAATTGCAACGTACGAGTACTTATGATCTCACTCATGGATAGTGCTCTTATCAAGAGCAGTCCAACGATCGAACCTTCCGTTGGACGATATAGCATTCAGCTATTATTCCCTAGCCATACTTTCTCACGAATTAGTTTTCTGACTGATTCCATTGACATGCTTAAAGACCTCTGGGAGTTGAAACATAAACTCTGCTTATACGCACTTATTACTTTTCATTATGATTTTTTAAAATCGCTAAATAACTAAAGGAAGAGTACTGTATCATATTGCTGATTAAACTGGGCAATTAATCAGTGGGGTCGGTGAATTCTGTAGGTCTGCCTGATTATTCAGCCTCTGCCTGGAGATCACTGGGTCCACGTGATTGAAGAGGAGGCTTGGGGCCATGTTATATGGTTTTTACGTAGTCGGGCTTTGTGCTATCAGCTTCCCCTTCTCGTGCCTCATTAAGAGACCGTTAACCTTTTTGCCATGGAAGAAAATGTTGAGATAAGAAGCAACATCCACGTTCACTCATTCAGATTTGTTTCAGGGTACAAATAGCAGTTTTCCTGATGAATATTGGACCATTACTCACCTCCGAAGTAAGTAGATAGCGGACAGTAAAGCCTGGTGAACTGATGCTCATAGAATTAATCTGATAATTCTAGTGAAGAGTACCTGAAGGACCACATTTTAAATCAGCTAACATAATTCAATACTTTTCTCAATTCTCCATAACAATTCATTATTCAACTTTTAAAATTATTGGAAACTCCCTTAATAGTGTGTGTGATTCGTTGTCCTAAAAAAGAAAAACGCAAAAAACATGATCTAGAGTAATATCTTAAGGGTGACACTTCAACAGATGTGTGTTATGTTAGATTAGGTGACCTACCTTTTGAAAATGAATAGCCTAACCCTTAGCACCCTATGGTTCCTCTTCTTCACAAGATCCATCTCTCTCTCTCTCTCTCTCTCTCTCTCTCTCTCTCTCTCTCTCTCTCTCTCTCTCTCTTTATATATATATATATATATATATATATATATATATATATATATATATATATATATATATATATATATGTATATATATTTATTTATTTATTTATGAGTGTGACACCGGAACAGGCAAAAACTGCCCTCATCAATAAAGGTACGGGCACAAGAAAATACTAAGACGAAGGAAGAGAAAAAGTTAAGGACAAGGGAGAGATGAGGTAATGTCACACAAAGAAAAACGACAGACAGAAAAAAATAGTCAAAGTACAGAGGACCCAGAGATATGGAGGACTAGGCCTTGAGATGACAATAGATCTGCTTTTTGAAGGATGATAGGTAATAAGAATTAGGAAACACAGAAAGAGGAAGAGAGTTCCAGAGTCTGGAGGCAGATGGGATGAAGCAGTCGCTGCATCAACCAATCCGCGAGCTACAAATCTCCACACAGTACCTGTGAGATGAGGCCGGTTGGCGAGTGTTACGCGGCCTTGGCAATGGGGGAGGGATGCAACTCGCCTACTCATCAGAACAGCGATGGAAGTAGTAGCGATAGAAAAGAGAAAGGGAAGATACCTCACGGTGAAGAGAGAATCCAGATTAGAAGTAAGAGAAGGATCATTAATGAGTCTGACTGTGTTAGATTCAACCCTATCAAGGAGATAAGTATAAGAAGAAGCACCCCAGATGTGTGAGCAGTATTCTAAGCAGCGACGGATAAGACATTTATAAATATTAAGTAGCTGTAAAGAGGAAAAGTAATGATGAGTATATAATATATATATATATATATATATATATATATATATATATATATATATATATATATATATATATATATATATATATATATATATATATATATATATATATATATTGCATTACTACAGCTGAAGGTTTTTTCAACTTAAATAGGGCTGTCCAGGACAGTTCAATGTTAAGTCTTCCTTCAGTTACGGTTCTTTTTCTATGCCTACAGCTACACTGAATATTCTTGGATATTCGGTACACACCTCATATTATCCTTTCACATCTGACAAGTCATTACACTCTCAATTTCTGTTTCTCTTTATGTTATGTAATCTTCGTGCCCAGACCTGATGAGGGCTGTTTTATTTTATTATATTTTTGGCCCGTTCTGGTGTCACAATCATAAAAAAAAAGGAAGGGACATCAGAGATGACTGCAAAATTTACACGAGTCTTGATGGCACACTATGCTTTAGATGTCCCTTTTCAACCTGGATATCTAAAGCATAGTGTGCCATCAAGACTTGTGTACATTTTGCAGTCATCTCTGATGTCCCTTCCTTACAACTTATCTACAACTATATATATATATATATATATATATATATATATATATATATATATATATATATATATATATATATATATATATATATATATATATATATATATATATATATATATATATTATCAAATAAGCACATTACATATGTGAAAACATGAATCATTTTTTACCCCGACCGGGACTCGAACCTAGGACTTATGATTACTAAGTTAAGGCGCTACCACTACACCACAGAAGGTTAAAAGGAATCCAACCTTATAGCTTATATCTGCTATACTTAGCAGATATAAGCTATAAGGTTGGATTCCTTTTAACCTTCTGTGGTGTAGTGGTAGCGCCTTAACTTAGTAATCATAAGTCCTAGGTTCGAGTCCCGGTCGGGGTAAAAAAAATGATTCATATATATATATATATATATATATATATATATATATATATATATATATATATATATATATATATATATATATATATATATATATATATATATATATATATATATATATATATTATATATATATATATATATATATATATATATATATATATATATATATATATATATATATATATAATATATATATATATATATATATATATATATATATATATATATATATATATATATATATATATATATATATATATATATATATATATATATATATATATATATATATATATATATATATATATATATATAATCTGATAAGTAATGCAGCACTTTCAGCCCCCCTTCTTCATTCATTCATAACATTTAATCCTTCCCTTTGTGATTTTTCCCCGTTTTCCTTACCTGACATTTTTCTCTCCCTCTTCTTCTTCTTCTTCAAGGGAGAATGTTTGTCTAATGGAGTTTCTTCTAAATCTTCACGAAACTTACATGAAACTAAAATGGTTTCAAATCCTCACATGAGAGGCAAGTACGAGGAAAGGAATAAAATTTTGTTGGAAGCTTACACAAAATATTTTTAAGGATTACAAAATAAGAATTCAAGAAGTGATGGAGCAGAACCTTCTAAAATAAAAGCAGAAAATACACAGAAAGAGTAAATATAGCAGAAAAAAACAAGATAGTTAAAGAAGGAGAAGAAGTGGACTCTGTTAAATTTACGAGCAAAGAAGGGAAAGAGATCATGGAAGAGTTCGAGCGAGAGTTAGGCCGAAGGTGAGAGATGGCGAGAAGGGTGAGAAGAAATCTGAGTGCAGGAGAGGCAGTTTTGCGTTTTGCGTCCACGGCCAGGTGACCAAGCTGAGCGTGACTCTTTCTTTTATGATTGCGACTTCGGGACGGGCAAAGAAAATTTCCCTCAACGGCCCCGGGTATAAAGATATAGAGGAAATAGAAATAGGGATGGGGGAGGGTCGTGAATTGTCAGAAATCAAGGTATAATAAAGAGATATGTAATGAAGACGCCAGAATATGCGGTATGGACGTAGGCATAGAAAGAGACTCGTAATTGAGGGTAGATTCATACAGATACACGAGTATTAAGAGCAATCTAGAGTCCAAAATTAAGGTCTTGATCGTTTGTGAGTCGTTTTTACAGCTATAGAACCTCTTTCACTACCAAGAGGAATTTTTTAAAGCCTTTGAATAAGAGCGTCATTAGACGGTCATTCATTTAAGAGCCTCTCTTGGACGGAGACCCATTTAGGCTCTCTTCCTCCTCCTCTTTTTGTGGTGTCTGGAGAGACTCTCTGGGTCTTTTTTTTCTGTTTTATCTTCCATTCAAATTCTTTCATCTTCACATAGTAAGCTCTTTTTCCAATAAAAAAAGATGTGTATATATATTAGCATCATTTTCGCCTTCTTTTCACTACTTCTCTGTATATTTATTTCTTTACATCTTCTTCTTCTTCTTCTTCTTCTTCTTCTTCTTCTTCTTTTCATTATTATTATTATTATTATTATTATTATTATTATTATTATTATTATTATTATTATTATTATTATTATTATTATTATTATTATTATTATTATTATTATTATTATTATTATTATTATTATTATTATTATTATATAATGCAGAACCATGGGCCAATTAAAGAAGCAATATTGTTTTTATAGGAGTAGAATGAAGGTTTCCTTAAAGTCGGATGAAATAACATCCGAAGAGACAGTATCAGTAAAACTGGAGAGTAAACTGAAATTGACGCTCGCGTAAGAATTGCCACGTGCTCAACAATACATTATGCTTAATGGCATTTATAGTTTTTAAGTCCAGAGATATAACTGCATTTTGTACGTAAATGCATACTAATTATTTCCTTGTTCTTCGTTAGTATTTCCTATTTTTATTCATTCCCAATGCGATTTTGTGTCAAATAAACGCATTAATATCACATGATAACTCACTCACTTGATAATAGACAAGACACAAAGAAACAATATTTATCTAAAGGTACTCGAAGACAATGGAAATTTGTTTCGGAAATGGAAAGCAGAGGAATGGAACAGATTAGGAGGAGAAATGAGAGGAAAGCCATGTCATAGCATTAGTAGATAATTTCGCAGATAAACTGGAAAGGAAAGCAGTGACTACAAGGGTCAAAGTAGCTTGAGAAGAAATTTTTTTTTATGATTGTGACACCAGGACGGGCAAAAAAAAAAAAAAAAAAAGCAGCTCCCACCGAGCCTGGTCACAAAGAATACATTAAGTAAAAAGTAACAGAGATGGAGAGTGTAATGACTTGTCAGAAATGAAGGGATAATAAGAGGTGTATAATGAATATCCAAGAATATTCAGTATTGATGTAGGCATAAAATACAACCGTAACTGAAGGAAGACTTAACATCGAACTGTCCTGGACAGTGCTATTCAAGTGTAAAAATCCTTCAGCTGTGTGTGTAACTGAAAAGATACATAATATTGTAGCTGGGCCCCCTGTCGCTAGTTCGATTACCATTATTTTGGCATGACTTCTTGGGGATAAGAAAGGAAGTAGTGGATTTTTTTTTATCCTATGGCAAATAACCGACAACATTAACAGAGTTGAGGTTAATGATTTAGAGTATTCTGCACATCCTTAATTGTCGATTATGGTAATGAGACCTCATCTTGAAGCTATTCAAATAGAACATTATATATATATATATATATATATATATATATATATATATATATATATATATATATATATATATATATATATATATATATATATATATATATATATATATATATATATATATATATATATAGAGAGAGAGAGAGAGAGAGAGAGAGAGAGAGAGAGAGAGAGAGAGAGAGAGAGAGAGGAGATGTGTGTGCGGGTGTATGTGTTTGTGTGTAATTAAATGAAATATATATATATATATATATATATATATATATATATATATATATATATATATATGTGTGTGTGTGTGTGTGTGTGTGTGTGTGTGTGTGTGTGTGTGTGTGTGTGTGTGTGTGTGTGTGTGTGTGTGTGTGTGTGTGTGTGTGTGTGTGTGTGTGTGTGTGTGTGTGTGTGTGTGTGTGTGTGTGTGTGTGTGTGTGTGTGTGTGTGTGTGTTTGTGTGTACGAGAGAGAGAGAGAGAGAGAGAGAGAGAGAGAGAGAGAGAGAGAGAGAGAGAGAGAGAGAGAGAGAGAGAGAGAGAGAGAGAGGTTCTATATGTAAACATCATCTCAA
>JAXCGZ010017670.1:12500-30000 GCA_037179515.1 Halocaridina rubra | reverse complement strand
TCTCTAATTAACTCCTGAAAGCGCATCATATTAAAATTAACTCATAATACTCGTATTGTTTTAATTTTTTCTTATTACGTTAGATATGTCAGTATTAGTCCCCAATTTGGGATGGATGCAGACGGTTTGAGCTGGGGAGATAAGGCTGGGCGCCCTTCCTGTTGCCCCACCATGGGCTTGAACTCAAGACCGTCACCTTCCGAGTTGAGCATTTTCCTGCTAAGCTACGACGGTCCCCTTACTCACAGAGTTATAATTGACCTGTTATATCTAGTGTTACTAAATATATATATATATATATATATATATATATATATATATATATATATATATATATATATATATATATATATATATATATATATATATATATATATATATATATATATATATATATACATATACATATACATATATATATATATATATATATATATATATATATATATATATATATATATATATATATATATATATATATATATATATATATATATATATATATATATATATATATATATATATATATATATATATATATATATATTACAAATGTCGTTAGTATGCCTGATGATATGCACTGTTTGATGTCTCTCTGTCTACTAAATATCAAAATGCTGCTTTTGAAATGAATAAAACGAAATGAGAAACGAACATATTTTCGCTACCAACTGCTCACACGGAAACCGAATAACTCTCAACTACTTTGTTTACATTTCGTTCCATCGATTTCCGTTATAAATGATTTCTCAGCAAGATTTACCATGTCATACGAGAAAGTTTTTCTTTTCTAGATTCTGTTCCAGGGGCCAAAGGGTGTCAATATTCCTCCCTCCCCTTCTGTTCTCCTCTCACTTATTGTAGGTGATTTATAGAGAAAAGTCAGCCATGATTATTTTTGGACATGTACTAAAATGTAAATATTAGCAGAAATTGAAGGGTTGTTTTTGCCATTTTTGTGAAAGGTGTAATTGCAAAATTATTGTTAAGTATAGTTGAATGGGTTATTGTGACGATATGTCTGTAAGAAAGAATTCAATATAAGTTACGCAAGATTAGTTGATGACAAAATGAAAAATCTAGTTTCAGTTATCCTAGATCATTGCATAAGTTACTCCTGGAGGTCCCAAGTTTGATATCTCGAAGTAAATTCATATAACATCTTTTCTCCAGACACATACGGGGAGTAAGACGGAGAGGGTAGTGGTGTTGCTTGGTACTGTAGCTCCAGTCAACACAGAACTTCTGCGAGGGCACCGTGTGATATGCAGAACTGGTATTATTGGCACGCTGTCTTCGTAAAACGTATATTGCAAGAGAAGCAATACTGTACTCGGGTAAAGTTGTCCTTTTTTCTTTTTCACCTTATGATGACATACATTTTCTCTCTCTCTCTCTCTCTCTCTCTCTCTCTCTCTCTCTCTCTCTCTCTCTCTCTCTCTCTCTCGTCTACCAGTTTTTCTAATGTTCAGTCTGTTTTATTACCAATATCTCAAATACTCTGTTGAAACTTCTGTTTGGTTGGATTTTTTTTTTAATCAAATACATAGGACTTGAAGCACAGAATTGAATTGTGGAAAATGTACTTGTATGTTTTTATATGGGCCACACACACACAAACAAACATAGTACGCATAAAACACAATTATACGACTTTTGACATCTCTGCATGCCATATAGCGTTTTTATTTTGACTCAAATTCATGTACCGTAACGACTGTCTGTCATTTTTCTTTAAATAGTCTCTTCTATCTGTTAATCTAATGCTCCGTCTGTTTTATTACCAATATCTCAAATACTCTTGAAATTTCTGGAAGGATTTTTATTTTTTTTATCAAATACATGGGACTTGACGCACATAATCGAATTGTGGAAAATGTACTGGTATGGTTTTGTATAGGACAAACACACACACACACGCACACACAAATTTGTCCTTTGATATCGCTGCATACAATAAAGCATATTTAATTTAGCTTAAATAAATTCAGGTACCTTAACGAATACCTGTTCATTTAATTTAAATATTCTTTTGAAAAAACGTTTATATCATAATTTAGAATATTTATTTTTGGCTAGGTATTTTGCTGTCTGTATTCGCAGTACTCTGACTTCTTAGTTAGTATTTAGTGAGATTCTTCGATAACTGTCTCGTAATAACATACTTACCTTACCGAATATCGATATTGGAGCTCTCATTGAGGCGTTTTCCCATACTAATATGCAAAGTACTTTTGCTTCATTTTGATTACTCCTTGGATATTAGGGTATATTGCTTGAAAACTTTATGTACATTTATAATGATTTGTGTCTATCATATATCATCAACAACATATCTTTCATCTTTACCCGTCTGGAGTTGCCACAGCAAATAAGATATAGGGTTTTACGAGAGACATCCCAAAATTTTCGATGCTTGTTCCTCGGCAGTGTAAATAACATTTTGCCAGACGAAAGAGAAAATGAGAAACGTTTAAGAATAACTTCCACTGGAAAATAAATGAATGAATTTACACGGTCAAGATGATTTTTAAAATCTATTTTGTACATTTATTTTACTCCTCTTTCCATCTTCACTTTTTATTTTACTGAGGCTTTTTTTTTTTGGCAGATATTTGCTGAATTTTTTTTTTACTTATTTAGTTATTTTATATTTATATATTTAATAGTTTATTTATTCATGCACTTGCGCACTATTTATTTCCCAATTTAGTGTTTGTAGTTTCTTTAAGTTTTTGAAATCGTGTTTACCATAAAAAATTTAAAACAGTATGGAATTGAGAGTTAATTATTTTGAACCCTCAAAATCCAGGGAAAAGTACTTGGTTTTATATTTTCAATCTCCATTTGTCTTCATTCCTACCTGAAAAGATTGTTTTTTCTTCTTTTATCTCTGCTTTACATATCTTTTTCTTCACTCTCGCTCTATCGATTTCCGTTACTTTCTCATATATTGAAGCGTGTATGTGTGGAGTTTTGCACCTGTGAATGTGCACACGTCTGGAAAACCCTTCTCCAATTTCGTGTTAAATGGCCATGTCGTATTCTTTTCCTGCCAAACATGTTCAGTAACTATTTTCCCATTAGCTTTACACATCTAATATGTCCTCACTGAAGCTTATGAGCTGATAGGCCACGAAGACAACCACTACAATCTCCTGTCCGATAAGTTCTTGCGCAGTTATTCTATACAAGTCATCGTAGGATATCGACTGCGACGTTTTCTATATAAAAGTGAAGATAAGTTAGAGAATAAAGACAACTGGGACTGTGAAAATACTTAGTTTTAATTGCCTCTATGGCTATTGCATGTGTATTTGTGCGTGTGCTTCAGTGTGTGTATGTGAGTTAGAGAGAGAGAGAGAGAGAGAGAGAGAGAGAGAGAGAGAGAGAGAGAGAGAGAGAGAGAGAGAGAGAGAGAGAGAGAGAGAGAGAGAGAGAGAGAGAGAGAGAGAGGTAATTTTGTTCAAAATCAAAAGTCAGTCATGATGTCATACAGTGAATATCGATTTCTCTTAGCGTTTGTTAATTCATTTGTGAATTAAAGAAAGAAAATTCTTTGAAAATTGAGGTCTTTGAGGACAAAGTCATTTTTTTTTTTAAGAGTGTGACACCGGGACAGGCAGAAACTGCCCTCATCAACAAAGGCCCGGGCACGAGAAAATACCAAGACGAAGGAAAAGAAAAAGGTTAAGGGCAAGGCGGAGATGAGATAATGTCACACAAAGGAAAACGACAGACAGAAAAAAACAGCCAAAGAAAAGAGGACCCAGAGATATGGAGGACTAGGCGCTGAGATGACGATAGATCTGCTTTTTGAAGGATGAAAGGTCATAAGAATTAGGAAAGACAGAAGGAGGAAGAGAGTTCCTGAGTCTGGAGGTAGATGGGAAGAAGCAGTCGCTGCATGATATGTAAAATCAACGAAGGGAAGATCACAGTTGTTGCAAAGAAAATTGATAAGCTGTGCTCATTGAAAAAGTAATAGAAAAAAAAAAGATGTATAACCGCAGTTTCGATCCTGACCCAGGGTGGGATTAACTTTCACTTTCTCATGTTACCGATTAAATTGGATAATTATTTGGGGAGTGTATCCTACCTGATTATTCAACCATTGCCTGGGGATCACTAGGTCCAAGTGATTAGAGAGGAAACTTCGGCTATATGGTAGGTAATATAGTTGGGCTCAGCGCTATCACTACCCCTTGCGTCTGTCTTTCACTGGAGACCTTTAATGCAAGCTAAATCTTCCTTCAGTAGCGGTTCGTGTCCTGTACTTAAATCTACATTAGATATTGTAGTGTATTCGTAACACATCTCTTATAATCCCTTCACTTCTAAGAAGTCACAACACTCTCCATCTCTTGTTTCTCTTAGCTTTATGTTTCCTTGCCCGCCCAGAGTCACACTCATAAATAATGTGAAGGGGAAAATAAACGAGCTGATATGATTCCAGAAGCTTTGTAAAAGTACAAAAGAAATTTTTGCAAGAGAGGAAGATGCAATAGATCGAAAAATATTGGAAGGAAAAATAGAAAGAAAAGAGGTGAATATGGAATTAAATCTCTCTCTCTCTCTCTCTCTCTCTCTCTCTCTCTCTCTCTCTCTCTCTCTCTCTCTCTCTCTCTCTCTCTCTCTCTCTCTCTCTCTCTCTCTCTCTCTCTCTCTCTCTCTCTCTCTCTCTCTCTCTCTCTCTCTCTCTCTCTCTCTCTCTCTCTCTCTCTCTTCCATACAGCACCATGATCACTTCCTTCACAGTCGCTACAAGTATCGCAGACGCGGGTTAATGGTGCGGAAAAACAATGTAGTTAGTGCTCGGCTCAGAATGGGGTATCGGCCTTTATGGCAGGTCTCCCAGACTCTAGATATGCCACAGTACACCTCCTGTACATTATGCGACCGAACTAATGCTAACACTCTTGACCACTATTGTCTTCAGTGCCCCGCAGTGAGAGATGTTTTACCACGAGGTCAGAACTTAATACAGATCTGCTCATTTTTACTTAATGATGACAACCTTGATGTTATTCTTGCTCGTTTTCCTCACTTTGGTGGCCATTAATTATATTGAATTATACATATATTTTCTGTATGTTGCTATATAATTCTGTTTGTGCATTCTGCGTTTCTCTGAGCTTTACTTTTGCATATAATGTACTCTGTGCTGCCATTCTGTGAGTTGTGTGTTAGTATGCAGCAATGTTTTATCAATATGTACACCTCCCTGTAAACCATGTTCAATTCTTGGTTTTATATCCATTTGAAGCATTATTTGTATGAACTCATGTAATGTCTGACGCCTTGGCGCAATAAATTAATAAAATAATAATAAAATAATCTCTCTCTCTCTCTCTCTCTCTCTCTCTCTCTCTCTCTCTCTCTCTTTCTCTCTCTCTCTCTCTCTCTCTCTCTCTCTCTCTCTCTCCTCTCTCTCTCTCTCTCTCTCTCTCTCTCTCTCTCTCTCTCTCTCTCTCTCTCTCTCTCTCTCTCTCTCTCTCTCTCTCTCTAAGCTTTGGTATGGCATTTTTGAAGATCACCAAATATATCCTTCTAGTGTTGTGGCACAATGAACTTTGTAAAATTCTCCTTTCTTCTTGTTTACCCTTTATACCATTCTATAAAGTCCAGACTCGCCTTTAATTTTTTATTATAGAAAATTCTGTCCTAGTTTAACTTATCATGATGCATGTGTGTGTATTACTTAGAATAAGATTAGATACTCAATCATCTGAACATATTAATGCAAGTTTTAAATCGGATTGGCATACCTAAAGATATCGATATTGTTCGTTCGGTGGTTTTTATAGTAATTTGACCTTTTCACGTATTTATGGAAATGAAGGGTTGTATTTGAACTCCATTACACGTGAGAGGAGCGTCCTAAATGTTAGATTATTTCGTTTGCTTACAAATGCGGTACAAATGCCATTCCTATTTATATACCTGCAGGCACTCAAGGAATAAGCCTCGTTGGCTGTTCTTTCTAGTCGTAATTCAATTAATGACATGCCTGGGAGACATATTTATTTCCTGAATCAGAGATCTACAGATACCAATATATATATATGTGTGTGTGTGTGTGTGTGTGTGTGTGTGTGTGTGTGTGTGTGTGTGTGTGTGTGTGTGTGTGTGATTACCTAATTGTGATTACCTAATTGTGTTTACGGGAAAGAGCCCAAAGCTCGTATCTTCCCGTCTCCTGATCGGTTCCATTTTTAGACTTAGTGATACTTATCATACCTGTCCTTAAAACTATGGATTGAGATAGCATTAACTACCTCCTCGCTTAGCGAATTCCAATTATCAACTACTCTTACACTGAAAAAGTATTTCCTTACATCCTGCAAACAAGTTTTCTTCCGAAGCTTCAAACTATGACCTCTAGTTCTAGAGCCAGCCATATCGAAATATCGATCCCTATCCACTCTATCATAACCATGAAGGAATTTAAAGACTGTCACCATATCCCCCCTTACTCTTCTAGCTTCGAGTGATGGCAAGTCTAATTCCCTCAGCCTCTCATCATAACTGAGATTGCGTATTTCTGGCACCAGTTTCGTGGCATGTCTTTGAACTTTTTCAAGCTTAGCTATGTGCTTTTTCAAGTGCGGATTCCAAAAGGGGGCTGCATATTCGAGTTTTGGCCTCACATAGGTTACATAAATATTTATGAACATTTCCTTGTCCATGTGCCTGAAGGCTATCCTTACATTTGATAAGAATGCATATGCTGCCCTTACTACGCCATTTATATGTATTTCTGGAGACAAATCTGCCAGTATGTTTACTCCTAGATCTCTCTCATTTTCTGTCTCTTGAAGTTGTACTCCAGCCACCGAGTAGTCAAGCTTGGGCCTTCTTGCACTTGTACCCATTCTCATTACCTTACATTTTGAGGTATTGAATTTCATTAGCCACTTTTCTGACCACTCATGCAGATTATTTAGATCCTCCTGAAGTTCTCTACCATTGTTCTCGTTTTTTTCTTTCTTCACAATCTTTGCATCATCTGCAAACATATTCATGAATGAATTTACAGACTCTGGTAGGTCATTTACATATACAAGGAACAAAAGTGGCCCTAAAACTGAACCCTGTGGAACTCCACTACTAACTCTTCTCCATTCAGACACTGAGTGTCTTACTCTAACCCTCTGTTCCCTTCCTTCTAAGTAAGTTTTTATCCATTCCAAGACATTTCCACCTATTCTAGCCATTGATTGCAGCTTCCTAATAAGTCTCCCATGTGGAACAGTGTCAAACGCTTTCTGGAAGTCTAGGAATATGCAATCTGCCCAGCCCTCTCTTTCCTGTAAGATTTGGCTTACCTCATCATAAAATTCTAATAAGTTTGTTACTGTTGATCTTCCTTCTCTGAAGCCATGTTGCCTCACTGACAAAAAGTTGAAGGATTCCAAGTGAAGAGAGATATGTTTCCTTAGTAGTTTCTCCATAAGTTTGCAAACTATGCTGGTCAAGGAAACTGGTCTATAGTTCAGAGCCGTATCCCTCCTTCCCTTTTTGAAGATAGGTATCACATTTGCTTGTTTCCAGCATCTTGGAATCTCCCCCGACTCCAGTGACTCCTTAAATATGATACTTAGTGCCACTGATATTGTGTTTGCGCATTTTTTAAGCACATGAGGGGATATGTCATCAGGACCTGTAGCTTTATGAACATCTAAATCCATCAGCGCTTTGCATACCTCTGTGGCTGTAAGGTTGATGTTCTCTAATACCGGCCCTTGAGCTTCTATCACTGCAATCTGAGGGGGTGGGGTATTTTCTACTGTAAATACTGACTGAAACTCCTTGTTCAATTCTTTGCAGATCTCTTCGTCCGTCTCAGTGATGCTTCCATCCGCTCTCTTTAGCCTTAAAACCTGTTCTTTTACCTTCAGTTTTCCTCTGATAAAGCTGTGGAAAAGCTTGGGATTTTCTTTAGCCTTCCTGGTGATGTCCCTCTCATAATCTCTCTCTGCCTCTCTCCTTTTACTTAGGTAGTCATTTCTTGCTCTTTTGTAGGTTTGCCAGGCATTTATGTTTTTTCTCCTCCTATACTTTTCCAGCATTTGTCTCTCCACTCCTTAGCTCTTTTACACCCATTATCGAACCATTTCTCTCTGGCATGAATTACACCTACTTTGGTGACAGGTATGCAGCAGTCTACTATCTTCCCATATTTCTCACAAAAGATGTCATACATTTCTTGTACAGATTTGTTGTAAAATAAGGTTCTCCAGTCAATAACTGCAAAAAGCTCATTTATTTTGATGTAATCTCCTTTCGGATAGTTCCTCCTCATGTCCTCAGTGCCTCTACTCTCAGGAAGAATGTCTTCAATGATATACTCCATCAACAACACACAGTGGTGACTCTTTCCAATTGGTGGTTCATACTCAATATTTTCAATATCCAACACATTATCTGTGAACACCAGATCAAGTAGTGATGGCTCATCCCCACCCCTGGCTCTTGTTGGTTCCATTACATGTTGGTGTAGGAAATTCCCTTGTACGCAATCTAGGAATCTTGCCCCAAATGAGTCCTCACCACTGTGTGGGTCAAGAATTATCCAATCTATCTCTTTATGATTAAAGTCTCCCATAATCAAAATCCTACATTTTTTCTCCCGCGCCATGTTAACAACTGAGTTTATGACTTCAATCGTACCTATATGACTTTCCTCATAAATTTCAAGCCTATTTTGGTTCCTTGGTGGGTTGTATACAACAGTTATTATAATGCTCTCTGACCCAGTATTTATGCGAGCAACAAGAAATTCCCTGAACTCACTTTCTATAGCCAAGTTTATTTCTTCAACTTGAATCCTCTCACTTATGAGCAGTGCTATCCCTCCACCAGTCCTCTCAGATCTTTCGACCCTTAGTATTCTGAAGCCCTTAGGAAAAACTGTGACACTGTTTATGTCCTCACTCAACTTAGTCTCTGTAATTGCTACTATATCTGCCTTACTGTTGTGAATCCTATCTTTTAATTCTACTGCCTTACCAGCTAATCCATCAGCATTTGTGTATAACAATCTTAATGAGGCCCCATCCCCTGATCTTCTGTCATTATCTTCTTTATCTCCCCTTTGTCTGGAAGTATTCTGTAATGAAAATTTTTCTTCTCTTCTTCATTTCTTTCATCATTTAACCTTCTTGCCTCTTGCAACAAGTTTTTGATCTTTCCCATCTCTTCCTGTGTTCTGTATCGTCTAATGAACACTTCTTTGCATTCTTGAAGGTCTTTTAGACTTTTTTTTCTCAACAATATTTCCCTACATGTCTCCCCTCTCTCAAAGGTTACTTTTGTTGGTCTCGGCTTTCCTTCCCTCGAATATTTACCTAGTTGGTGTATGTTTACAATATCCTCAGGACCACATACTACTCCAAGCTTTCTTATCAGGTCTTCAACGTTAGCTTTATTTTCTTCAAGTCTCCCCTGCCATGTTGTCTCCTGGGATTCACTTATGCCTGAGATTACCACTGTCTTCTCCTTATCAAGTGCCTGTCTGATGAGTGGGTTTGCCCTTTCCATCACAACGTCTTTCATTTTTTCGATTACTGTCTCTTTATAGTCAACTGTTTGTATGTTTTCCAGTGCCACCACCTTTACAGCCTCTTTTACTGCCACATTCCCCTTTAGTGCATCAGCAAAGGACGTTTTCATGGCATCATTTTCCATATTCAGCTCCTGGAACTCTTTTCTGAACTGTTCAATGTTTTCCTTAATCTGAAAATTCCAAGCAGCAATCTCGTCTCTCTCAGAAGAGAGCAGTGAACTAACATCTAATTCCTTTAGGTTGTCATTTAGCTGTTTGTTTTTATCTTCTTGTTTAGAAATTCTAGATTCTAGTTGACTCTTTTCCCCTTCCAGCTTCTTTATTCTTTTTTCTAGTTCCTTTCTCTCCTGCCCTTGTGCTTTATTTGCTTCCTCCAAAGATCTTATTTGTTCTCTGAGTGTTTCATTCTCTTTCATTTCTCCATCCATATTCCGAATTTTATCATCAAGGCTTGTAACCATTTCCTCTAACTTCTTGATTCTCTGTTTAAGTCCTCTGATGACTACCCCTTCTCCCGACCCATGGGTGGGAGAGGTTTGGGACAGAGATGGCTTCATTTTTATGTTCTCCCTCTCACAGAATATAGAAAGAAGACGAGAAAGAGGAAAAAAAAAGAAAAGAGAAAAACTTCTAATTTACCTTCACACAGAATTTTTATATCTCCATATAAGTGCTATTTAGTGACTCAGTTTGTCTCCTTTCTGGTAACACACATCTTAACTTAAAAACTTGATCATGGTAATTTAAGTATAAAAAGAAAAAGAAAAACAAAAGTCAAACCTGAAGGAAAATTCGAATTTGTGTTTGAGGTGGCACCCACCTGTTTCTGTTATATATTCTTCCTAACTGATAAACTGACTTGCTAACCAAGATATGTTATCACGGGATTTAGACTTTACATTTAACTCAATATATATACAAAATAACAAAATAGCAAAAGAGAAAGCTAAAAGAAAAGCAAAAAAAATAAAGAAAATAGGACTGCTGTACTACTTGGCAACTTAACTCAGTACTGTTGACAGGTGGGTATTTGGTAATTTTTTTTTTTTTTGTTATTCAATTTTTTTCGTGTATCAAACTAACTAACTAGTTAATATAAATGGGAAGGATACTGATTTTAACAATATATAGAACCACAGGATCAGGTAAAACGGCTTAAGAGCTTTCCCCAGTTTACACAAAAAATTAGGTAATGTGTGTGTGTGTGTGTGTGTGTGTGTGTGTGTGTGTGTGTGTGTGTGTGTGTGTGTGTGTGTGTGTGTGTGTGTGTGTGTGTGTGTGTGTGTGTGTGTGTGTGTGTAGAGAGAGACAGTAGGGCATTCATGTTAAGATCTGATGGAGCTCTAAATTTTTAGCTTATGGACACTTGATTTAAATTTACTGATTGTGCTTAAACGTGTTTTGTCTCTTCCTGTTGAGAATGTAATTCCGTTGATTAAATAGTGTGATTAGTATTAATTTATAGTTTTTAAAGTATTCAAAATAATCATTATTTACAAAGCATACGACCGTGGAAGTAGGGTATGAAGGTAACTTCATATTTCTATTATCAAGTTTCCTGTTGCCCTTGAAGTACATAGATAAAGAAAATATCAAATTTAAATAGATATGTAAATCTTTGTTTGTATCCATGTTGTGTATATATATATATATATATATATATATATATATATATATATATATATATATATATATATATATATATATATATATATATATATATATATATATATATAATGTGTTTTGCACGTGTATATTTATGTATTAGTTTGCGTGTCTGTGTCTATGTTAATCTATTTCTCGAGAGCTCATGAATGTTGAAAATACATACGCTGACTACAGAGGATAAAAGAAATCAGCTGATCATTTCTAATCTTCAAAAATAACTGATTATCCCGATTTTTTTTTTTTGCCTCTATTAAACCCATTTCGTGTGTGTGTGTGTGTGTGTGTGTGTGTGTGTGTGTGTGTGTGTGTGTGTGTGTGTGTGTGTGTGTGTGTGTGTGTGTGTGTGTGTGTGTGTGTGTGTGTGTGTGTGTAGAGAGAGACAGTAGGGCATTCATGTTAAGATCTGATGGAGCTCTAAATTTTTAGCTTATGGACACTTGATTTAAATTTACTGATTGTGCTTAAACGTGTTTTGTCTCTTCCTGTTGAGAATGTAATTCCGTTGATTAAATAGTGTGATTAGTATTAATTTATAGTTTTTAAAGTATTCAAAATAATCATTATTTACAAAGCATACGACCGTGGAAGTAGGGTATGAAGGTAACTTCATATTTCTATTATCAAGTTTCCTGTTGCCCTTGAAGTACATAGATAAAGAAAATATCAAATTTAAATAGATATGTAAATCTTTGCTTGTATCCATGTTGTGTATTATATATATATATATATATATATATATATATATATATATATATATATATATATATATATATATATATATATATATATATAATGTGTTTTGCACGTGTATATTTATGTATTAGTTTGCGTGTCTGTGTCTATGTTAATCTATTTCTCGAGAGCTCATGAATGTTGAAAATACATACGCTGACTACAGAGGATAAAAGAAATCAGCTGATCATTTCTAATCTTCAAAAATAACTGATTATCCCGATTTTTTTTTTTTTTTTGCCTCTATTAAACCCATTTCGGGGTGGACACAGATGGATTAAAGCTTGGAATTAAACCTGGAATCCCATCCTAAAACCCCGCAGTGAGTTCAAACGTGGGTCCGTCACCTCTCGAGTCGAGCATTCTTACCTCTACACTACTACGATATCCTTATGAATACCCTGTGAATAGGAGTAGATAATCTACTCTTAAAATTAATTTAGTGCATTATTCTCGTGATATCTTAGGGGGACCGCTCAATGTAGTGGTTAGAATTCTCGATTAGGGTGGTAACAGATATACGTTCGAGCGCTCAACAGGGGGTTTGGAAGGGCATCCAGCCTATATTTCCCCATTTCAATCTGTCTGTTACCACCCCCATATGGGGACTATTAGTGACACATTAAACTCCAAAAGAAAAAAAAAATACCTTGTTCTTTTCGAGGGACCGCCGTAGTGTAGTGGTTAGAATACTCGACTCGGGAGAGGACGAACCAGCGCTCGAGCCATGGCGGGGTATTGGGAAGGGCATTCAGCCTTAATTCACCAGCATCAAGCTGTTTGTGTCCACCCACATAATGGGGATTAATAGTGACACATATAACTAGGATAAATTCTAATGATCTCTTCGGATTATATGTCTATTGCAATAGGTTTCAACTACAGTTTAGACCGACTTTTCATATACTTTTCTTAAATCTGAAAGCATATCTGCAATTGAAGACTCTTTAGATAGATTTTATATTTAACATCATGAATAAATATGTACATAAATAACTAAAGAGTAAATAAACCGTTCTGTTACTCATGATTGCTGCTTATTTGTGTGTTACAGCAATTGGCGGTTTCCAGTCTGTCTGTGTTTGATGCGTATATTATTCAGTTCTCCAGTTGTCTCAGTTTTCAACAACAGACCCATTGCGATCTCATCCTTTCACAATGAAGATATGCTAACCTGCATTCTAAAAGGTGGAATTCCTTTATTGGTCATTTCATGAAGGTTCTTGAAGGTAATGTCTCACCATTGACGTTAAGCATCTAACGGTGTACTCACTGAACCTGCTAAGTTTATAAGAACAATTATTCAGATATCTTTATTTCCATCTTTCTCTCTGATTTCCAAAGACATTCTAGTGAAGATCTGGAAGCTTATATAGACAAACTACTCTGTTGAGTCGATCTATTTGAGTAGCAAAGCTTTTGTATATTAGCGTGTGTATGTATTTTTATTTATATATAAACGCTTGCATGCATCTCTCTCTCTCTCTCTCTCTCTCTCTCTCTCTCTCTCTCTCTCTCTCTCTCTCTCTCTCTCTCTCTCTCTCTCATATATATATATATATATATATATATATATATATATATATATATTATATATACATATATATATATATATATATATATATATATATATATATATATATATATATATATATAGTAGCAAAGCTTTTGTATATTAGCGTGTGTATGTATTTTTGTTTATATATAAACGCTTGCATGCATCTCTCTCTCTCTCTCTCTCTCTCTCTCTCTCTCTCTCTCTCTCTCTCTCTCTCTCTCTCTCTCTCTCTCTCTCTCTCTCTCTCTCTCTCTCTTATATATATATATATATATATATATATATATATATATATATATATATATATATATATATATATATATATATATATATGTATGCTTATGTATGTATATATCCCCCCTGAGGGAGGGGGGTTAAGAATACTTCCTCCGTGTTTCCCTACATGTCGTAAAAGTTGAATAAGTGAGGCGGAGCGGGGGGACTGGGAATCCCTCCTCTGTATTTTATGTCCTACGAATAGCCAAGAGATGCGGGAGTATTCTGGCTTGAGAGATCCAGCCAGAACCCTAGTAATTGGGTCTCTGAATGTGTGTGGTTGTGATCTATATGAAAGTGAGAGGGAGGTGATAGGGAGTATGTTTATGGAGAGAAAGATAGATGTACTTTGCACTGAGAAAAACTAAGATAAAAGGGAATGGGGAGGTGACAATTGAGAGTGTGGTAGGTAGGTTATCTGGAGTTGAAAGAGGAAGTGGCACAGATAGTAAGTGAAGAGATGATTAAGGGTGCGGTGGAATGAAAGGAAGTATCTTCTCGAATAATAGTGACTAAAATGGGGCTGGGATGCGAGGCTTGGGCATTTGTGAGCACATATGGCCCTGGCAGAAGAAGTGAGGAAGAAAGAAAACAATTTTGGATGAAATTTAACAAATGTGTGACTTGGGAATGAATGCGTATGTGATGCTGATGGGAGATTTGAAAGCCAAAGCAGGGAATGAACCAGTGGATGGTGTAATTGGAAAGTATGGAGGACCTGGTAGGAGTAAGAGTGGAGAGAAAATGATAGAAATGTGTATTGAGAGAGAGAGATGTTGATTGCTAATACAGTATTTAGAAAGAAGGATGAGCACAAGTATACACGGGTCAGAGTTGATAATGGAAAAATAGTTGACAGAGCATTAATGGATTATGTACTGGTGAACAGGAGGGTGATTGGAAGAGTACTGGATGTGAATGTACTGAGAGGAGCTATTGGTGGAATATTTGATCACTATTTAGTAGAAAGTAGAGTGAGAGTGGGAGAAAAGTGGAGAAAGAGGTTGTAGAAAGTAGAGTGAGAGTGGGAGAAAAGTGGAGAAAGAGGTTGTAGAAAGTAGAGTGAGAGTGGGAGAAAAGTGGAGAAAGAGGAGAAGCATGAGAGGAAGAGAGGTGCTAAAAGTGAATGACTTTTATAAAAAAGAGAAAGACTATGAGTATATGGCTAGTGTGAGAAATGTGTGGCATGCAGTGAAAGAGAAAGTGGAATAGGAAGTGGAAGAAGAATAGGGCTGTTTCAAGGAGGAAGTTATGAAATGTGCCGAGGCAGTGTGCGGAGGGAAACTAGCTGATGGAACTAAAATTAAAGGTAGTAAGTGGTGGAATGAACAGGCGAGTGCAGTAGTGGCTGAAAAGAAGCGGTCTTATGAGGTATGGTTGCAGGTAGGTAATGTAGAGGCGATGAAAGGCATTGTGCAATGAGGAGGTTTGTGAAGCACGTGATGAGGGAAACAAAGAGAGAAACAGCTGTAAGGTGGAGCAGATGCTTGTCTTAGAATTTTGAATGGAATAAAAAGATGTTTTGGAAGGAATGAAAAGAGTGAGGAAAGGTGATTGTGGAAGGGAGGAGAGGGTGAAAGGAGCAGATGGGCAATTGCTAGTAGATTAAATAAAAGTGAGAGAGAGATGGACTGAATATTTCAAGAACATGCTAAATGTGGAAGATGATACAGAGGCAGAGATTGTATCTGTGGGAAAAATGGAGAATGTCAATGTTAGGTGATGAGAATGAGAGAGAAATAGCAAAAGAGGAGGTAGATTTGGCATTGAGAGCAATAAAATGAGGTAAAGCACCAGGGGTAGATAGTTGTCAAGCTGGATGCTTGTCAAAAGGTGGGGAGGCACTAGTAGAATGGATGGTTAGTTAGTTGAATGTTTGTTTCTGGAAAGGGAGGGTCCCAGTTGATTGGAGGAGTGCGTGTGTAGTTCCACTTTACAAAAGGAAGGGAGAGAAGTGTGAGTGCAGTAGTTTTAGAGGAATTAGTTAGTTGAGTGTAGTTGGTAAGGTGTATGGGAGAGTGTTAATCAAGAGAATTAGGAAAGGTACTGAGAGATTGATTGGGGAAAAACAGTGTGGGTACAGGAGAGGAAGAGGATGTGTGTATCAGGTGTTTGCGGTAAGACGTGTGTGAGAAGTTCTTGGAAAAATGTAGGGACACTTTTGGGGCTTTTATGGACTTAGAGAAAGCGTATGACAGGGTAGATAGAGAGGGATTGTGGACTGTGTTGTGACTATATGGAATAAATAGAAGTTTGCTGAATACGGTGAAGAGTTTTTACATGAATAGTAGTGCTTGTGTGAGAGTTGGGAATGGTATGAGTGATTGGTTTGAGGTAAATGTAGGATTATGTTAAGGATTTGTAATGTTGCCATAGTTGTTTAATGTGTATATGGATGGAGTGGTAAGGGAAGGAAATGAAAGAGTATTAGACAGAGGCTTGGAACTAGTGGGTGAGGATGGAAGGTTGTGGAAATTGAATCAGTTGCTATTGTGGATGCTACTGTACTGGTGGCTGATACTGAGAATGAATTGAATAATTTGGTGACTGAGTTTATTTGCGTGTGTGAAAGAAGGAAATTGCGGGTGAATATTGGTAAAAGTAAAGCCATGAGATGCATTATGAGTGTTAATGTTGGCAGATTGAATGTAGGAGTGAATGGGGAGTTGCTTGAAGAAGCTCAGAGTTTCAAGTATCTGGGGTCACATGTATCAAGGAGTGAACGAGTGGTTGTACAGGTAAATCATAGAGAGAAGGAAACAAGTAAATGTCTAGGTGGGTTGAAATGTGTAATGAGAAATAGAAATTTGGGAATGAATGCAAAGAGAAGGATATGTGAAGGTGTAATTGTACTGACAGCATTGTATGAAGCAGAGACTTGGAATGAAAGGGAGACTGAAAGGAACAAGTTGAATGAAACGGAGATAAGGTTTGAGGGTTCGCGCCCTGCCATGGTCTGAGGTTACCAAGGGCATGCACTTAGGGTAATAATTACATCTGCCAAAACCATTCCTTCGCAACAAGGCAACCATCTTAGCCCTCTGTAGAAAAGGGAGTCTGTGAAGTAAAACTGGCTTTATGAGGTTTTTGACAAGTATGATTAGTGTATCTAGAATAGATAGAGTAAGAAATGTGGATGTCAGGCAAAGAACGGGTGTTGGAATGAATCTGTCGGATAGGTTGGATCAGAGACTGTTGAATTGGTTTGGACACATAGAAAGGATGAGTCATGAGCGAATAGTGAAGAGAGTGTGGAGTGCAGAAGTGATTGGAGTTAGGTCAAGAGGGAGACCTAGAATGAGATGGATGGATGGTGTGAAAAGAGTACTGAATGTTCATGGTGTGTCAGTGGAACAGGGAAGAGTGCGTACAATTGATAGGAATGAGTGGAGAAAGATTGTACATAGATGACGTTGGTCAAAGGGATTTCTCTCACCTAGTAGCTCAGTGAACTGTGATGGACGGATGTGAGGGGCGTTGCCATTTGATGAAGTGGTAGGGGTAAACCAGCTGCGGCTGTCGTTCCTCATTGTGGAATATCCTTGCCTGCATACCTTGTGAGTGACCCAAGCAGGGTGGAAGAGGGGGGGAGACGTGGCAGCCTTTTATCCCTAAGGAGCTGAGAGGAGTGGCTGAGGTATATGTACATGGTAGTGAATGCGCATTTTGGCTCAGCCACCCCCCTTACAAGGGGGAAT
>JAXCGZ010017670.1:0-7500 GCA_037179515.1 Halocaridina rubra | reverse complement strand
TTCCTAATATTTTTATTGTAGTAATCGTAATTGTGTTGGATATTATCTTCTTAAAAAGGTTAGGGTTTGGTATATTTCGGCATAGCCGTTTTATCACTGGCTGTTTGGGCGCTACCTATTTTGCCGACAACACATTTGGCGACGGATGTTTTGGCACTAAGAAGAATTTATAATTTTGTAATATATATTATAACCTAATCTAGCCCAAACGGATAGCGCATAATCGTCAATGGCCAAACGTCATCATCCAATCGTCACAATTCTAAAGGGTTCGTACGCCAACACTGTCACCTTGTGATTTAGGTACGTTTTAACATTCTCATCTTTAGATAGAATAATGAAAATGTACATCCGAATTTTCACAGAACATTACTCAGTAACATTTCGTGTCATCTGCAAACTATCAAATTTTTCTCCAACAAGAAAATATCTCTCAGTTTAAAGAAGAAGTTCTAATGAGGTCAGATGGGTAAATGTTTGCACTGTCAACACGGAAATGTCGTTAAGGGCTCTGACTTTGTTATTTCACGGCGAGAGGATAATGTGATTATTTGATGAGAAAAAGTCCGTGGAAAAGAAATTCATGCATTATTATCTCTAATAGTCTCTGCATATATCATTACTTTCACAGTCCTTTGAATTGCACCAATTAATGTCCTTCAAACTGAAAAACCTTCTTTCACTGAACTCTTAATGCAATTTAGCTTTTGCTGTCTTGTTAGTGTTGCTAAGGACACTGCATTATTAATGACTCCCTCCTATTAGCATGTTGTATTAGATTTATGCTTTGTGGTTTCTTGGCAACGGTATTTTTTTTTTCAAATTTCTATTTGTTATCAATTTCTTCTAGGATATTTATCTCCGTCAATGACTGTATATTTGAATGATTTTGCTGTTAAATGTTCGTTTAATGTGTGTATGCGTTTTATTTGTCATAGCTAGTCCCTATGAATGGGGGTGGACACAGACAGGTTGGAATTGAGGAGCTATACTGGATGCTATTCCAAGCGTCTCAAGGTGGTCTCGAAGCCGCGTCAATCGCCTCCCGACTTGTGTGCGCTGCCACTGAACTACTTTGGCGCCCGAATGATTATTTATTGTACTTGATAGTAATGCCGACACTTGAGTAAAGAAATTGCATTTTTTTCCCTAAGGTCTTTCAGTAACTTACCAGCTATATACGCCTTCATCTTGTGGAGGAGAAAGTTATCAATAAGCTCATTACACATGTCGGTATTAATCCTCATCATGGGGATGGATACTAACGGCTTGAAACTGAAAATTAAGGCTGTATGGCCTTTCTAGTGCCCCGCGGTGGGCTCGAACTCGGATCCGTCACCTTCCGAGTCGAACATTCTACCATTTCGCTATGGCGGTTCTCATATAGAGGAAGAAGTGATGTGCATATTTCTAAAATTCTGCGCAAGTGTGCATACTTCCACTACCATTGTTTCTTTTGTTTGTTTACGGTGCAAGTTGGAATGTATGATAATGGTGAAGCTGTGTTACTACGAAAATTATTTGTTGATAAATGCAGAAAACTGTGCAATAGCAAAACTGTTCAAGTTAAAGAAAAACACGGAATAGATATTTTAAAGGCCCGAAAGGAATACTTAATAGCAACTTTGATACTTGCAGGATATGGTTTTGCTTAAGAAAAATAAAAAAAAGATCAATACAGTGTCATTAAGATGAAAGAATGAATACATTAATTAACTAAGATGGCGAAATCAACTAAAACATTCCCTAAACCTTCGTAATTTGAGCAACTTAAGACGTATTATCTTTTAATGTGTAAATCATATTCTTAGGATGATTAAGTGCATCATCTTTTAAGATTAACCGAAGTTTTGAAATAAAGGCATAAAGAATAATCCGGCTTCGGATACTCATTACAGTTGTAGAGTAGTTTAGCCGGTTTGGGCGGCATGAAGCTGTCACTTACGATACCGGTATTGTTAACATCACGGTTTCTTTGTGGGAAAAAAAATATGTATGTATGTATGTATATAGGTCTGTACTCTTTTTAGTTTTTATACATCAGCTAATTTTTCCTAAATCACAAAAATTTTGCCTCTGAAGACGGTCAGTGACCTGAACCTTAGACGTGATCAAGTCATTCTTCCATTTCACATAAATATCTTTCATCTCGCCTGAGGGGTTTCAGAGAGAATTAGAGAGAGAAATGCGTTGTCAAGCGTTAGTTAATTCTATAGATAGACGGCAGTCTTGCTGTTATATTGTCATATACTATTTCATATGTTTTTCTTTTCATTTAGCAGGAACATACCTCGCGAAGGTAACAGCAATACAAGGAGCGTGGAAAACGTTGCTTTTGAGTACTGCAAATTTTTAATTATTGCTTATTTTTGTTATCTAATATTAAATAAAGGGTCTTAGTATTCTATATATATATATATATATATATATATATATATATATATATATATATATATATATATATATATATATATATATATATATATATATATATATATGTGTTCATTCCGGGCAAATGGAATTTAATGTCGAAAAATGTAAAGTAGTTAAAATGGGTACTATAAAAGACAATACTAGTTATAAGCTAAATAACCATGAAATCATGAGTTCTCAGTGTGAAAGGGATTTGGGAGTTCTTATGAGTAGTAGTCTTAAGCCAAGAGAGCAATGCACAGCAGTCAGAAATAAAGCAAACAGAATTTTAGGATTTATCTCAAGAAGCGTTAGCAATAGGACGGAAAAAGTTATTTTGCAGCTCTATCTTTCATTAGTTAGGCCCCATTTAGATTATGCTGTGCAATTCTGGTCACCCTATTATAGAATGGAAATTGAATCCTTGGAGAGAGTGCAGCGTAGAATGACCAAGATGATACACAATATCAGAAATCTACCATATGAGGACAGATTAAAAAAACTTAATCTACATTCTCTAGAGAGGCGAAGAGTTAGGGGGGATATGATTGAAGTGTATAAATGGTTTAAAGGGATTAACAAGGGAGATATTAATAAAGTTTTAAAAATTCATGATCAAACCAGAACTCGTAATAATGGATTTAAGCTTGATAAATTTAGGTTCAGAAGGGAAATTGGTAAAAATTGGTTTGGTAATAGAGTAGCTGATGCATGGAACAAGCTTCCTAGTATGATAGTAAATGCCAATACCTTAGACACCTTCAAATGTAGATTAGATAGACATATGACAGAGGTAGGGTGGGTATGAATAGGTTAGTGCTTATTAGAAAAATCATAAACAGAAAAATTTAATAAATAAGTAGAGTAGAATAGAATAGGTTAGACATGCTGAAAATACAATTCAAAAATGGAGCTGCCTCGTGTGTGCCAGTAGGCATGTTGCAGTGTCCTCTATTCTTATGTTCTTATGTTTTTTGTCACGGACTCCCTTTTCTACCAAGGGCTAGGACGGTTGCCTTCTTGCGAAGGACTCGTTTTACAGATGTAATTTTTACCCTGAGTGCATGCCCTTGCTAACCTCAGGCCGTGACGGGGCGCGAACCCTCGACCTGACGCCTCAGAGTCGCGGACGCTACCGCTTGAGCCACGGTGACAAGTTATATATATATATATATATATATATATATATATATATATATATATATATATATATATATATATATATATATATATATATATATATTGAATTGACATGCTTATCGTTCTGGAGTAATGCAATTACGATGGTTTCTGCTTTGCGTTCGTTTGTTAAACAAATCGTGATTTTTTTTTTACCCCTCGTACAGAATATTACTGATATCTGTTTTTTTCTAAAATATATAGGACACGTCACAGTATATTGACGGTGAACACACTCATATTATTATTATTATTATTATTATTATTATTATTATTATTATTATTATTATTATTATTATTATTATTATTATTATTATTATTATCGTTATTATTATTATTATTATTATTATTATTATTATTACTATAAAATTTTAACACCACAGAAACCCCCATGGCAAGAAAACAAATGGAGTAATGTTACATTTTGCTAGATTTTGTATTTGAAGCTGATAAACATAATTATTTATACTTTCTTGCCGCTTTCTATGGGAAATTGACACTTTTACTCAAGAAATTGTCATTTATTATTTGAGAATATAGTTTTAATGCTTTATAGGAAGCGGCTTTAGGTAGGGATGAAGGGATTTCCATCGAGAGAGAGAGAGAGAGAGAGAGAGAGAGAGAGAGAGAGAGAGAGAGAGAGAGAGAGAGAGAGAGAGAGAGAGAGAGAGAGAGAGAGAGAGAGAGAGAGAGAGAGAGAGAATGGGCTTAGAGGACGGAAAGTCTGATATTTTAATGTAAGTGGAGGAACAGAGAACATTTGGAGTTAAGTGGGTCAATTATTCTGTATCACTATTTTACTCCATTTAAAGGACAAATTACAAGGATGACATTTTCCATAATTAATCTACGTAATTTCTCTGAATTGCCGAAAGTTCTTCTTCTTCTTCTTCTTCTTCTTCTTCTTCTTCTTCTTCTTCTTCTTCTTCTTCTTCTTCTTCTTCTTCTTCTTCTTCTTCTTCTTTTTCTTCTTCTTCTTCTTCTTCTTCTTCTTCTTCTTCTTCTTCTTCTTCTTCTTCTTCTTCTTCTTCTTCTTCTTCTTCTGATGATGATGATGATGATGATGATGATGATGATGATGATGATGATGATGATGATGATGCCTCGAGCGACACCCACATGAGAGATTAATAGAAGAATTCTCTTTCGTCCCACATTAGTCTGTCCTTAATAAAGACTTTTTATTGAACTTTCGTTACATCCTGAGGGTGCTTCTGCGCCTCGTCTTTTTACTTTAAATCTTTGCAATCTCCAAGAAATCACCAGGCTCCATATAAACCCCTAACGGTTTATATACCATATCATGAGCTTATAGCACTGGCTTTAATAAGAACTTATACAAGGGATTTCTATATGTTGTTAATAGATGATGGGGGGGGGGAGTTTTTATCCAGTTGGTCCATTTTGAGATTACTTATGAATGCATTTCTTATTAGATACTTCTCGTTCAGTCATGATGTCATTTGAGTGGTTAACGCTTTTAAGTCGTCTAATTAAGACATTGTTGGCATCAGTATAATAGAATTGTCTCATTTTCTTGCAGTAAAAGTCCATGAAAATAGTTCCTGGCAACCTTTGCATGAGAAAATAGTGTACTTGTAAATAAACCACTAAAAAATACATTTAAGAGGGAAAGAGGCAGCTGTTTCCTGACCTGTGTAAGGTTAGTATAGCTTAAAATCGTTGCTACGTCATCTCATCGAAATGCGAATGATCTATTCACAGAAGAGTAGTTATCTGGAAATCTTTGATAGTTTGAAAACAGAATTGAATCTTGGACGATGGTTTGGGCGCTGACGTTTGGCAGTGCCGCTATGGTCCCATCCGTTTTGTAAAGATGATTAGGTAGGGTTATGATAGGTAACGTTGCATTTAGTTCTTCAACAGCCAGAGCCAAAACGGCTGGGCCGAAATGTACAAACCCTGTTGTAATAGGAGAGATTAAGAACGCGTTGCTTATTGATGAACTGATTTTATTAAGCTTCTTGCTTGTTAATTAACTTAAAGAATTATAGGTTTCATCTCCATGAATTCAGATTCTTTTCTATAAGTTTTTCTTTTGGATAAGAACCTGATCATGTAATTCAGAAGTAAATTTGCCTGGATCTTTTGTTTTTAAGTTGGTCTCGTGGCACCATATTATGAAGGTTCGATATGTATATATATATATATATATATATATATATATATATATATATATATATATATATATATATATATATATATATATATATATATATATATATATATATATATATATATATATATATATATAGAGAGAGAGAGAGAGAGAGAGAGAGAGAGAGAGAGAGAGAGAGAGAGAGAGAGAGAGAGAGACAGACAGAGACTTGTGTAAGTTTATAGACCTCTCAGATGCCACGTCCATAATATATATATATATATATATATATATATATATATATATATATATATATATATATATATATATATATATATATATATATATATATATATATATATATATATAATATACATCGCACACGCACTTCAGCATTGAGAGAGAGAGACTGGATCCCATGTCCAGTTGCTCATTTTTATCGTGTACATGTCAGTGAGCATGCATGGCCTGACTTGACATGGTTAATTTTACACTTGATTATTGCTGTCGGTCATGAACAAGCCTGTACGTACGTGTGCAATGAGCCTTCAACACACCATGATATGAATTATTGTTCTCCGATAATTTATTATTCTACTAGAATTATTGAAAATAATCAGAACTATTGAAACCGATATAGATTTGAAGAAAAAAAATCTCTTGGTTTCGGTGACTCATTGTGAATGAGTCCTTGCCCCACTATGGAGTAGAGATGCATGACAGAAAATGCTGACCTTTACAAGCCCTACTTTTTGTAAGATACTGTTTCACCACAGACTCCTACAGTGATGTGCCCTTTTGTGCTGCTGTGGGTTGGAAGGGCGATTGCAAAGCGACATCCATTTCCATTAGATGACTTGCAAAATGCTGTAATGTGTATTTAATGCCATGTGTAGAGACTGACGTGTTTATACTTGTTCTAAGATATGATATTAATGAGTCCTTTGCCCTTTTCCTGCGAGCTGTCAACGAAATTGATTTCACCTCAGTGCCGGGGGATATCTGTTACGCGTCAGCGAAAAATATTGTACTGTCCCCCCTAACATCTAACAGGCTGCTGATACCCTTTTAGCACCAGTTGCGACATATTCCATACGTTCAACCTTTTAAATCGTAAAGATATCGTCGAAACTGAATAAATATCATTATCAATAACATCCACTGCAAATCTGATGACCAGTATCGATTCTTCTCCATGGAGACTATCAGTATTAACATCCAAATGGCCTCAGAAAATGTGATATATATATATATATATATATATATATATATATATATATATATATATATATATATATATATATATATATATATATATATATATATATATATATATATATATTTCACTCTTTAAAGTAGGATGAAAAGTTCTTAGTCCTTGTCATGTACTCATAGAATGCAATAAGTAGGACTTCCTCGAAAGACTATTTCATGACGCATTCCATACAAATTCTAAATAGAGAGGGAGAGAGAAAACATTATTGAATATGATAAAAGCAGTTCAATGATTCATGATATTCTTATCCAAATTATGTCAATTTTCTTACCTGAAAATTATAAAAATAAAGAATAAAAAATAATTAATCTTGTCAGTGTAACAAAGGACATTTTATTCTCTGTGTCGGAGACTGCGAATCAAAGAGTTAAATATTAATATATTCAAAACGTCGGGAATCGAAATTACCTGTCAAACAGGTGGACGTGGCAGGTATTGCAGATGTACTGGAAATTGTCTCGCATCACAATTTATGCTTCCTGTTGGCATTACTGATATTATCATTTTGTACCTA
>JAXCGZ010017669.1:37500-42500 GCA_037179515.1 Halocaridina rubra | reverse complement strand
AACCAACCTTGCAATTTTATCTGCTATACTAGGAATGACTCATTCGATCTGAATGCAATTCTGCTCATGTTACAGTTTTCTTCAACCTCACTCATGGGTTCGTTTCTGTGATGTAGTTGGTAACGCCATGACACAGTAATTATGCGTCCTAGGCTCGAGTCAAAGGAAGGGTAATATATGAATCATGTTTTCACATATGGTAATGTGCTTATTTGATTATTGTTGACCCCTTATTTGAATGAGATTTTAATTAAATGCGAAAACGAAGACAGGAGTGAGGTTGGGGGAACTGTAATATGAACAGAGTGGCATTCAGATAGAATGCATTCATTCCTAGTATAGCAGATAGAGCTGTAAGGTTTATTTTCCATTTAACCTTCTGTGGTGTAGTTGGTAGAGCTTTGGCACAGTAATTATGTGTCCTAGGTTCGTTTTCCTGTCAGCGTAAGATTTTATTCATGTGTATATATATATATATATATATATATATATATATATATATATATATATATATATATATATATATATATATATATATATATATATATATTAGCAGTAGTATGTGCCAATGAAATTTCACAAATATTCATATAATACTCAGTTTATTGAATTAAATAAAAGTGAATTAGGTCTACTTACCTAACTGATGATCCAGTTTTACGTCGTCCGAACTCCCTATTCTAATAAAGGCTAAGACAAGACAATTCCTCCTTTCGAAGGACTTTGGTTATAGAAAAGAATTCTTTTTCAAAATAGATATATTAGCTCATTTTTGGAATGAAAAGGGTAGATGTATAAGGAATGAATTAAGAGTAGGCTCTGAGAGGCTATGAATTTCAAGTGACTATCTAATTAAATCTGTCGAGGATAACTATCATCCATATATAAAAGATCATTAAGTCAGTCTTTATAGAGATGTGCCTTCAGGTATAATGAACTGCCAATCCAGACTGACCCTCTTATGTCAATCAGTGAGGACTCTCCTGAAGAACAATCATTCTCAGGTCCATTAAAGATACTAAATATTCTCTAACTTATTTTTTTTATGAATCAAAACGGGAGTAAAATGCAAGAACATTTATTGAATGCTAGGAGCCACTTACTTTGCGATGTATGTTCCGTAATTTCCCATGATGGCTGCGTATTATATCATACGAGGATGCTTTCTCAATATCAATCTCCCGTTTAAATAGGCCTGGCTCTGATAGCCTAATGTTAAATCTTCAGTCAGTTACGGATGTTTTTCTATGCCAACGTTTATACAAAATATTCTGGCTTTTTCATTGCATATTTCTATCCTTTCACATTTGACAAAACAATAATACTTTCCATGTCTGTTCCATTTTGTTTTATTCCGCATCATTTTTAATATTGATTGATTTTTTGGTGCCCAGACCCCATGAGGGCAATATTTTTTGCCATGCCTGGTGTCACACTCATCAATTAAATAAGTTCGTGATGCTGTTTCACCACTGCTTCCACCCATCTAATAGTGTACTCATCAATCTGCCGAGTTCATGGGATTAACACACAAGAAAAACTACCCTCTCTATATCCCCAAAGGGTATTGTAAAGATTAGATAATTAACACAATACCGTCGTACACATTCAGCCTTTTGTGTGTTAATTCATTGATCTAGCATTTAGGAGAGAGGTTTGTCATATATTTTGCCCGTTCATTAGTACTGACGTTACCGCTTCAAGTGCCTTAATAAATTGTAAGAGTGTTTCAGCTTTACTTCCTTGTCAGGAGTAGCTATGTGCTTCATTCGTGCATACGGATGTCAGTGAGTTCATGCAGTAATTACAGATGACTATAGTATAGAGCAAGAAAAAGTACATAATATAAAGAGTAACGTCGAGTGAGGTTGAAAAGTGGAAGTGACATGAACATGGACATTCCTGCTCCTACTCTTTGTAGAGAGATTTCCAACTTCTTTTAAAACCTTCAGTGGTGCATTTGCTAGAGCCCTATGCACACTGTTTAAGTGTCATGTATAATGTAGGCTCGACCCCTCATGTGCTTAAAAAATGCGCAAACTCAATATCATTGGCACTAAGTATCATATTTAAAAAGTCACTGTAGTCAGGAGAGATTCCAAGATGCTGGAAACAAGCAAATGTGATACCTATCTTCAAAAAGGGAAGGAGGGATACGGCTCTGAACTATAGACCAGTTTCCTTGACCAGCATAGTCTGCAAAGTTATGGAGAAACTACTAAGGAAACATATCTCTCTTCACTTGGAATCCTTCAACTTTTTGTCAGTGAGGCAACATGGCTTCAGAGAAGGTAGATCAACAGTAACAAACTTATTAGAATTTTATGATGAGGTAAGCCGAATCTTACAGGAAAGAGAGGGCTGGGCAGATTGCATATTCCTAGACTTCCAGAAAGCGTTTGACACTGTTCCACATGGGAGACTTATTAGGAAGCTGCAAGCAATGGCTAGAATAGGTGGAAATGTTTTGGAATGGATAAAAACTTACTTAGAAGGAAGGGAACAGAGGGTTAGAGTAAGACACTCAGTGTCTGAATGGAGAAGAGTTAGTAGTGGAGTTCCACAGGGTTCAGTTTTAGGGCCACTTTTGTTCCTTGTATATGTAAATGACCTACCAGAGTCTGTAAATTCATTCATGAATAGGTTTGCAAATGATGCAAAGATTGTGAAGAAAGTAAAAAACGAGAACAATGGTAGAGAACTTCAGGAGGATCTAAATAGTCTGCATGAGTGGTCAGAAAAGTGGCTAATGAAATTCAATACTTCAAAATGTAAGGTTATGAGAATGGGTACAAGCGCAAGAAGGCCCAAGCTTGACTACTCGGTGGCTGGAGTACAACTTTAAGAGACAGAAAATGAAAGAGATCTAGGAGTAAACATACTGGCAGATTTGTCTCCAGAAATACATATAAATGGCATAGTAAAGGCAGCATATGCATTCTTATCAAATGTAAGGCTAGCCTTCCGGCACATGGACAAGAAAATGTTCAGAAATATTCATGTAACCTATGTGAGTCCAAAACTCGAATGTGCAGCCCCCTTTTGGAATCCACACTTGAAAAAGCACATAGCTAAGCTTGAAAAAGTTCAAAGACATGCCACGAAACTGGTGCCAGAAATAAGCAATCTCAGCTATGATGAGAGGCTGAGGGAATTAGACTTACCATACCTCGAAGCTAGAAGATTGAGGGGGGATATGGTAACAGTCTTTAAATTCCTTCATGGTTATGATAGAGTGGATAGGGATCGATATTTTGATATGGCAGGCTCTAGAACTAGAGGTCATAGTTTGAAGCTTCGTAAGAAAACTTCTTTGCAGGATGTAAGGAAATACTTTTCCAGTGTAAGAGTAATTGATAATTGGAATTGGCTAAGCGAGGAGGTAGTTAATGCTATCTCAATCCATAGTTTTAAGGACAGGTATGATAAGTATCACTAAGTATAAAATGGAACCGATCAGGAGAGGGGAAGATGCGAGCTTTGGGCTCTTTCCCGTAAACACAATAAGGTAATTACAATTAGGTAATTACACACACACACACACACACACACACACACACACACACACACACACACACATATATATATATATATATATATATATATATATATATATATATATATATATATATATATATATATATATATATATATATATATATATATATATATATATATATATATATATATATATATATATATATATATATATATATATATATATATATATATATATATATATATATATATATATATATATATATATATATATATATATATATATATATATATATATATATATATATATATATATATATATATATATATATATATATATATATATATATATATATATATATATATATATATATATATATATATATATATATATATATATATATATATATATATATATATATATATATATATATATATATATATATATATATATATATATATATATATATATATATATATATATATATATATATATATATATATATATATATATATATAGATATGTATATATGTATATATATATATATATATATATATATATATATATATATATATATATATATATATATATATATATACACACACACACACACACACACACGCACACACTCGGTGGCAGGAGAAGAACTTCAATACAGAAAATGAGAGACATCTAGTTGTAAACATACTGACAGATTTATCTCCAGCAATGCATGTAAATGGCAGAGTAAGGGCAGCATATGCTTTCTTAGCAATTGTAAGGGCACATGGACAAGGGAATGTTCAGAAATATTTATATAACCTATGTGAGGCCAAAGCTTGAACATGCAGCCCCATTTTGGAATCCGCTCTTGAAAAAGCACGTAGTTAAGCTGGAAAAAGTTCAAAGACATGCCACGAAGCTTGTAATAGAAGTACGGAATCTCAGTTATGATGAGAGGCTGAGGGAATTAGACTTACAATCACTCGAAGCTAGAAGATTGAGGGTGGATATGATGACATTCCTTAAATTCCTTCATGGTTATGACAGAGTGGATATGGATCGATATATTGATATGGCTGGCACTAGAACTAGAGGTCATTGTTCGAAGCTTCGTAAGAAAACTTCTTCGCTGGATGTAAGGAAGTACTTTTTTATTGTAAGAGTAGTTGATAATTGAAATTCGCTAAGCGAGGAGGTAGTTAATGCTAACTCAATCCATAGTTTTAAGAACAAGTTTGATAAGCATCACTAAGTACAAAATGGAACAGATCAGGAGACGGGAAGTTACAGCTTGGGGCTCTTTCCCGTAAGCACAATTAGAACTTTACAAATAGGTAATTACACAATTAGATAATTACACACTAAACTTCTTCTAATATGCTACCTCTCTACCTTGTTCTTGGAATTCAAAATTACTTGTAAGCTGTTGAAGTGAATTAAACAATTGCTTTTATTATTAATGAACCATATAAACAGCAACACAGGTAATGATGATAATTCCAATCATTTTTAAAAAAGA
>JAXCGZ010017669.1:27500-32500 GCA_037179515.1 Halocaridina rubra | reverse complement strand
GTTTATTACTTGAGACAGTTTTAACATTTTACAAAGTCTTGTTCTCTGAAATAAAGTGTAGTACTGAGAGTTGTTCACGAAGAGCAAATTTGCATCAAAGATCTCTGTTTTATATACTGACTTAAGTATAGCTTCAGCTCATGTTTCTTAAATTTTGCTTAAAAGAGACTTGCAACTGTTGGTTGTGTTGGAGAAAAAGTCGACCATTCGGATGCCAGTTGTTGGATTGGAGTATCAGGAAGATCAAAAATATCAGAAAAGAGAAAAATTTATCCCTTCAACCTTTTTAGGGAAAAAAAACAGTTTTACTTTTAACGAAACAGACCTTCATAAATTTACTGTGCACTTCCTATAACTTTTGTCTGAAATTGGCCCAAAGCAGAAAAGATAGGGCCAGTAGGATAGTTAACTGGGAGAGAACAAAAAACTGTGTAAAAAATAAGTATCAATTTCAGAAAAGAAAGGGGTTGGAGGAAATGCAGTATAAGGGAACACAAGAAGGGGAAGATAAAATAATGGGAGAATTTACAATTAAAAAAATAGTACTCCTTAACACCTATTATTTTCAGCTTAATTTGTCTGACTACAAATCTTGCTGTGTTATCGCTGAAACACGAGAAAGCCGTGAAAGTATGTCATCTATTACCCATTTATAAAAGATCGCTAATTTTATATATATTCAGAATAATAATAAACCTTTAGACTACATGATGAGCTTTGATGTAGAATCCCTCATGCTAATATTTACTTAAAAAATGTGTAAAATATAAACAGAGGAAAAACTCAGGATGTTTTATTTAAATAATGTTTAAAGTAGAGTTATTTGTATATTTATTTTACTCTTTGTAAAAGATTTTTTTACTTACATATTGTGGAAGGTAAAACAATTAGATGTCCAATATGCCAGTGGAATCATCCTTCCCACATAATTTGGCAAATTTATCTTCAAATCTTTGGGTTTCTCCTGTCGGATTCTTACAGCGGATCAATCGTCTCCATATCACTCATCCCCTCCGTCCTCCTCAGTCACACTACTTACCCTCACGTCCTCCCTCACACGTCTATAAATTTTCTCATTGCCCTAACTTTTTAATTCCTGACTGGCAGCTCCATCCACAATAGCACTCTCTGAACATATTCCTCATCCCTCTTCAGTACTTGACCAAACCATCGCAGTCTCGCCTTTCTCACCATTTCCCCAAAATCATTCTACCTGGACTGTCCCTGTAATGTACTCATCTTTTATCCTGTTCATCCTTGCCACACCCAGAGAAAACCACAGTTATTCAACTCCAACACCTCCAGCACTGCCTCCAGTCTTATTGTGAGTGGGATTGTCTCCAAGCCATGCAACAAAGAGGGTCTTACTGTTGTCTTGTAGATTTTATCTTTCACTCTTGCAAGTACCTTTTTTTGTACATATCTTTCCTATCACTCTTCTCCAAACACTGCATTCTGCTTGAGCTTTCCTTCATCTTTCTACCATATTCCATTCCTTGGAACTAGTTGACCCCAAATATCCTTAAAAACAAAACTATCCACGCCTTGCAACCTCACCACTCTGCCACCCTCCCTCTTCTCCACACTCATGTTCTTTGGCTTGGAAAATTTATGAATAGGCAAATTTTGAAATATAACATATGCCTAATATTAGTGCTTAAAATATTTCAGCTATGGCCTGGAAAAAGTGTAGATGTTGCTTTTGCATAAATAAAAAGTATGTGTTTTTTTAATGTTTATCTTGCCAGTAAGGAAAAGACTCTATTAAATCCACATTAGAAAATAATTTACAGTACAGCGTAAATAACGAAATTATATTACTGGATGTAACGGTTATTTGGAGAGAATATAATGTTAAAACTGATTTATACTGAAAATCCACACATTATTATTCATACGTACTTATATTCCTGGGCCATCGTTTAAAAATTGAGAAAGGTGTTTAGTAACTTGATTTTTAAGGGCTATTAGGTATTGTGCACCAAAGAATTTAAATTCGGAATTTAAGTTCTTAAGCAAGATTTAAAAAATGAGCTTAACCAGTGTCTTTCCTATAACGAGCATTTTCTGACCGAAAAAAAATCTGTTTCTATGAATATAAAGAAAAGACTACATGGAATAAGAATGAAGAAAGATTTGTTAAATTGCCATGCATCCTATGTTTCATAATACCCGCAATATTTGAAACCAGATTCAATGTAAATAGAGTATCAATTAATAACAATGTTAAGAATAGTGTTATTGCAGTCAACTGCAGAGAGCAGGATTATACAATGGGGCCAGACCAGAGCTTATGAATCTAATGTTGTATCTAGGAGAATATTAGGAGCCATTATGGACACTTTTCCCACTTTTAAGATGATGACAGTTTTTGATCAATTTAATAATCTGAATCTTAAAAATATATAATAAGAGAAGCAAGTCTAGAACATGTTTGGGCATTGAAACGGACAACCTAAGTTTTTCTCCACCTCCCATAGCACCCCCAGTAAAAAACCCATTCTCTACTGACCCCCTCTCTATCCACCACACCAAGCGTTCATTCTGTTATTACAGAGGACCTTCGCAGTTAAAATTTATCCCCCCCCCCCCGAACATAAGAATCTCTTCCAGCCGAAAATACATCTCAGTTTAGAGCCTTTGAAGATAAGAGTAATGGCTCTTGTGAGGGCTTGGCAACATTCTATGTGTCACATATTAGTCCCCATGAATGGGGGTGGACATATATAGGATTGAGCTGGGGGCTTAAGACTGGATTTGCTTCCCGCCTTGCTTGTTCTTCCACTAAGACACAGCGGCAAGCAGTAGTGGCTCTTGAAAGTGCTGAGAATTTATATCGAACTTCTATTAATCTCGGGGTTTAGTTTTCCTCATCATTGAAACATATTGTTGGTATTAAGATTATTGTAAGTTTCTCTTCAAGATTAGTGTATCTTTTAATAATGCGCAAAATGCATAGAAGACAATAATGTAATAAAGAAATTACATTCCGTTCTCCGGAATTTAATAGGAGTAAGGCCTCTCTCGCATACAAATAGTTCTCTCTCTCTCTCTCTCTCTCTCTCTCTCTCTCTCTCTCTCTCTCTCTCCTCGCTCTCTCTCTCTCAATAGAGAGAGAGAGAGAGAGAGAGAGAGAGAGAGAGAGAGAGAGAGAGAGAGAGAGAGAGAGAGAGAGAGAGAGAGAGAGAGAGAGAGAGAGAGAGAGAGTGAGAGAGAAGACCCTCATGTGGTCCCTTTTATTGCCCAACGTAAAACCCAAATTATTGGAAGGATCAGCTCAACCTCTTTATTTTTTGTAGATGAATCCACCACCCGCACAGGAGCAGAAGATAATTTGAGAGAGATTACTGATGATTCGTAGGAATCTCCCTATCTATCTATCTATCTATCAATCTATCTATCTATCTATCTATCTCTTTCTCTACTCTCTGCTATATTCTACTACTCTCTGAACACTTACTTCCATATTATTACATTATTAATATTATTATTATTGTTATTATTATTAATAATAAGAATAATAATAATAATCTATATATCTACCTTGGCTGCTTCCCCCTTTAATTTGGGGGTAGCCGACATCAAAAAAATAAAACAATAAGGGGATTACTTTGCTCTATGGGCAATGACGAGAGAGCTAGCGACCGTTCAGACGGCACTGCTGGAGTGCCACAGCCCATCTTCACGGCTATTCCACAACCTATGACACTTAACAACTGCCAACTCCCCTACTGCCCCTACCACAGGGCTACCTCTGTAAGATGCAGCCCCTTGGTAACAGCAGGTGCCCATCAGAGCTGCGTCACTATCGCTCGCCGCTCATTCCTATTCCTAGCACGCTCACTTGCTTCCCTCACATCCATCCTCCTATCATTCAGGGCTCTCCTTACTCCATCCATCCACCCAAACCTAGGCCTCCCTCTAGCATTTCTCCCTTCAACTCTCGCATTCATCACCTTTTTCAGCAGTCTTTCATCATCCATACTTTCCACATGGCCAAACCATCTCAGAACATTCATATCTACACTGTCTGCAAATTCTTTCCTCACACCTGTTCTTGCTCGCACCACTTCCTTCCTAACCCTATCCAACCAAGATACACCAATCATACTCTTCAGGCATTTCATCTTAAGCACATTTAGTTTCCATCTCTCACTTACTTTCATACCCTATAACTCTGATCCATACATCACAGTTGGCACAACCACTCTCTCATGCAAAACTTTCTTAACATTCATTTCCAACCCTCTATTCTTCATCACTCCTTTCAACGCACCCAACTCTTTACATCCTTCATTAACTCTGTGACACACTTCTGCTTCCACTCCACAATTTACAGCTATAATCGAGCCTAAATACTTAAACTGATCAACTTCCTCAAGGATCTCTCCATTCAACATAACATTCAATCCAGCGCCATCCTCATTTCTTGTACACCTCATAACCTTACTCTTTCCCACATTCACTCACAACTTCCTTCTCTCACACACCATTCCAAATTCTGACACTAACTGACACAGCTTCTCTTCTGAAACTGCCACCACCACAGTATCATCTGCAAATAGCAACTGATTCAGCTCCTACTCGTTATCATCCCCATCTACCATTCTCAAACCTCGACCATGCACTCGCTCATTCACCCCTCTTATGACTAAAGCAATATACAAATTGAACAGTCATGGTGACATTACACATCCCTGTCTCAGTCCCACGTTCACTGGAAACCACTCACTCACTTCATTCCCTACCCTAACACAAGCTCTACTGCCCTCATACAAACTCTTCACTGCATGCAACAATTTACCATCAATTCCATATAATCTCAAAACATTCCACATTGCCTCTCTATCAACCCTATCATACACATTCTCCAGATCCAAAAATGCAAAATATACCTCTTACCCTTAGCTAAATATTTCTCATATAACTGCCTAACTACAAAAATCTGATCTATACAACCTCTACCTCTCCTAAAACCACTCTGCACTTCCATGATCACG
>JAXCGZ010017669.1:0-10000 GCA_037179515.1 Halocaridina rubra | reverse complement strand
TAATTAAGAGTCCATCTACCAGAGACCCTTTGTATGCCTTGACTCTTTCTGAATGAATGATATATAGGAAAGTATTCTCATTTCCATAACTACTCCACATATAGTCGACTTTCGTGACATAATGGATAATGAATTATGGTAGACAAGACGTTCAGCTCCACAGTAGGATGGAATCCACCCACTGCACAATAATCTAAATAGTTAATAAAGTAATTTTACTAAAGAACCAGTTGGTATAGCAAGGCATGCTCAGTAAAATACATTCATACTTTTGTATATTTCAGTAAGAGTTAATAAAAGACTGAAAGGCTGATATATATATATATATATATATATATATATATATATATATATATATATATATATATATATATATATATATATATATATATGCATGTATGTATGTATGTATGAATATGTATGTATATACATATATATATATATATATATATATATATATATATATATATATATATATATATATATATATATATATATATATATATATATATATATATATATATATATATATATATATATATATATATATATATATATATATATATATATATATATATATATACATACATACATACATACATACATACATACATACATACATACATATATATATATATATATATATATATATATATATATATATATATATATATATATATATATATATATATATATATATATATATATATATATATATATATATTATAAGAATATGAGATTCATCTAATATACATACTTAGGAGAATGCAGAAACACACATCAGAGAAAAATAAGTAATTTCTTTAGAGCGTGAATTCCTTGAAGAGTTACATACATACATATACATGGCCTCATTTCCCTTGTAAGGAGAAGGCAGAGCCAAGAAACATGTATTCACCATGATCCACACATACCTCAACTACTTCTCTTAGCTCGTTGGGGATAAAGAGTTACCACATTTACCTCATTCTACAGTGAGGCCCGACAGACGCAGCTGGTTTATTCCAACCGTTTCATCATATAGCAACTCCCTGCACACCCGTTTCGTCACAGTTCACTAACCTTGCAGGTATAGGGAATCCCTTCTGCCCTTGTCGCCTATACACAATCTTCCTCCACTCATTCCTATCTCTTTTACGATCTCTTCTCTGCTCCACCGATATTCCATGTGCATTCAATGCCCTTTTGACGCCATTCATTCATTTCATTCTGGGTCTTCCTCTTGGACAAACTCCAATCAATTCTGTACTCCACACTCTCTTCACTATTCGTTCATCACTCACCCTTTCCATATGTCTAAACCAACGCAATGCTCTCCGATCTAACATATCTGACAGCCTTCTTTCAACGCCCGTTCTCTGGCTGACATCCTCATTTTCTACTTTATCTATTCTAGATACACCACTCATACTTCTCAAACACCTCATCTTCATTACATTCAACTTGTTCCTTTCATCCTCTCTTGCATTCCAAGTTTGTGCTCCATGCAATGCTGTTTTCACAATCACTCCTTCATATATTCTTTTCTTTGCATTCATTCCCAAATACCTATTTCACATTATACTATTCAACCCACACTGGTATTTGCTCTGTGACTTACCTCCGCATCCACTCGTCCAACTTCCGACCCTATATACTTAAAATAATAAACTTCTTCAAGCAGCCCCCATTCACTCCTACATTTAATCTGCCAACATTAACACTCCTCGTGCATCTCATGACTTTACTTTTACCATTATTCGCCCGCAACTTCCTTTATGCCAACACACACACACACACACACACACACCGCGCGTTCAGTGACACACGGAATTGCTCCTCTTAAATTTTAGTTTCGAGTGACTAAAGTGCTTAGTGGAAAACTTTACCATAATTTCCAAAAATATGAAATCGTGCAGAGTATTGTGAGTACAAAAACTAATATTTGTTGTAAGGCGAGACTGTTCATATTAAAGGAAAAAAATTGAGAACTTTTTCGTGAGAAGAGAGAGAAGCTGCCGTCCAGTTTCTGCCTTGAGGGAAATCTAGAAGAGTTGCCAGACGTGGAGCCTCACACCACATTACCTAATTTTTTGTGTAAACTGGGGAAAGCTCTTGAGCCGTTTTACCTGATCCTGTGGTTCTATATATTGTTAAAAACAGTATCCTTCCCATTTATATTAACTAGTTAGTTAGTTTGATACACGAAAAAATTGAATAATAAAAGAAAAAAAAATTACCAAATACCCACCCGTCAACAGTACTGAGTTAAGTTGCCAAGTAGTACAGCAGTCCTATTTTCTTCATTTTTTTTTTTTGCTTTTCTTTTAGCTTTCTCGTTTGCTATTTTGTTATTTTGTATATATATTGAGTTAAATGTAAAGTCTAAATCCCGTGATAACATATCTTGGTTAGCAAGTCAGTTTATCAGTTAGGAAGAATATATAACAGAAACAGGTGGGTGCCACCTCGAACACAAATTCGAATTTTCCTTCAGGTTTGACTTTTGTTTTTCTTTTTCTTTTTATACGTAAATTACCATGGTCAAGTTTTTAAGTTAAGATGTGTGTTACCAGAAAGGAGACAAACTGAGTCACTAAATAGCACTTATATGGAGATATAAAAATTCTGTGTGAAGGTAAATTAGAAGTTTTTCTCTTTTCTTTTTTTTTTTTCTTTCTTTTTTCCTCTTTCTCGTCTTCTTTCTATATTCTGTGAGAGGGAGAACATAAAAATGAAGCCATCTCTGTCCCAAACCTCTCCCACCCATGGGGCGGGAGAAGGGGTAGTCATCAGAGGACTTAAACAGAGAATCAAGAAGTTAGAGGAAATGGTTACAAGCCTTGATGATAAAATTCGGAATATGGATGGAGAAATGAAAGAGAATGAAACACTCAGAGAACAAATAAGATCTTTGGAGGAAGCAAATAAAGCACAAGGGCAGGAGAGAAAGGAACTAGAAAAAAGAATAAAGAAGCTGGAAGGGGAAAAGAGTCAACTAGAATCTAGAATTTCTAATCAAGAAGATAAAAACAAACAGCTAAATGACAACCTAAAGGAATTAGATGTTAGTTCACTGCTATCTTCTGAGAGAGACGAGATTGCTGCTTGGAATGTTCAGATTAAGGAAAACATTGAACAGTTCAGAAAAGAGTTCCAGGAGCTGAATATGGAAAATGATGCCATGAAAACGTCCTTTGCTGATGCACTAAAGGGGAATGTGGCAGTAAAAGAGGCTGTAAAGGTGGTGGCACTGGAAAACATACAAACAGTTGACTATAAAGAGACAGTAATCGAAAAAATGAAAGACGTTGTGATGGAAAGGGCAAACCCACTCATCAGACAGGCACTTGATAAGGAGAAGACAGTGGTAATCTCAGGCATAAGTGAATCCCAGGAGCCAACATGGCAGGGGAGACTTGAAGAAAATAAAGCTAGGGTTGTAGACCTGATAAGAAAGCTTGGAGTAGTATGTGGTCCTGAGGATATTGTAAACATACACCAACTAGGTAAATATTCGAGGGAAGGAAAGCCGAGACCAACAAAAGTAACCTTTGAGAGAGGGGAGACATGTAGGGAAATATTGTTGAGAAAAAAAAGTCTAAAAGACCTTCAAGAATGCAAAGAAGTGTTCATTAGACGATACAGAACACAGGAAGAGATGGGAAAGATCAAAAACTTGTTGCAAGAGGCAAGAAGGTTAAATGATGAAAGAAATGAAGAAGAGAAGAAAAATTTTCGTTACGTAATACTTCCAGACAAAGGGGAGATAAAGAAGATAATGACAGAAGATCAGGGGATGGGGCCTCATTAAGATTGTTATACACAAATGCTGATGGATTAGCTGGTAAGGCAGTAGAATTAAAAGATAGGATTCACAACAGTAAGGCAGATATAGTAGCAATTACAGAGACTAAGTTGAGTGAGGACATAAACAGTGTCACAGTTTTTCCTAAGGGCTTCAGAATACTAAGGGTCGAAAGATCTGAGAGGACTGGTGGAGGGATAGCACTGCTCATAAGTGAGAGGATTCAAGTTGAAGAGATAAACTTGGCTATAGAAAGTGAGTTCAGGGAATTTCTTGTTGCTCGCATAAATACTGGGTCAGAGAGCATTATAATAACTGTTGTATACAACCCACCAAGGAACCAAAATAGGCTTGAAATTTATGAGGAAAGTCATATAGGTACGATTGAAGTCATAAACTCAGTTGTTAACATGGCGCGGGAGAAAAATGTAGGATTTTGATTATGGGAGACTTTAATCATAAAGAGATAGATTGGATAAATCTTGACCCACACAGTGGTGAGGACTCCTTTGGGGCAAGATTCCTAGATTGCGTACAAGGGAATTTCCTACACCAACATGTAATGGAACCAACAAGAGCCAGGGGTGGGGATGAGCCATCACTACTTGATCTGGTGTTCACAGATAATGTGTTGGATATTGAAAATATTGAGTATGAACCACCAATTGGAAAGAGTGACCACTGTGTGTTGTTGATGGAGTATATCATTGAAGACATTCTTCCTGAGAGTAGAGGCACTGAGGACATGAGGAGGAACTATCAGAAAGGAGATTACATCAAAATGAATGAGCTTTTTGCAGTTATTGACTGGAGAACCTTATTTTACAACAAATCTGTACAAGAAATGTATGACATCTTTTGTGAGAAATATGGGAAGATTGTAGATTGCTGCATACCTGTCACCAAAGTAGGTGTAATTCATGCCAGAGAGAAATGGTTCGATAATGGGTGTAAAAGAGCTAAGGAGTGGAGAGACAAATGCTGGAAAAGGTATAGGAGGAAAAAAAACATAAATGCCTGGCAAACCTACAAAAGAGCAAGAAATGACTACCTAAGTAAAAGGAGAGAGGCAGAGAAAGATTATGAGAGGGACATCACCAGGAAGGCGAAAGAAAATCCCAAGCTTTTCCACAGCTTTATCAGAGGAAAACTGAAGGTAAAAGAACAGGTTTTAAGGCTAAAGAGAGCGGATGGAAGCATCACTGAGACGGACGAAGAGATCTGCAAAGAATTGAACAAGGAGTTTCAGTCAGTATTTACAGTAGAAAATACCCCACCCCCTCAGATTGCAGTGATAGAAGCTCAAGGGCCGGCATTAGAGAACATCAACCTTACAGCCACAGAGGTATGCAAAGCGCTGATGGATTTAGATGTTCATAAAGCTACAGGTCCTGATGACATATCCCCTCATGTGCTTAAAAAATGCGCAAACACAATATCAGTGGCACTAAGTATCATATTTAAGGAGTCATTGGAGTCGGGGGAGATTCCAAGATGCTGGAAACAAGCAAATGTGATACCTATCTTCAAAAAGGGAAGGAGGGATACGGCTCTGAACTATAGACCAGTTTCCTTGACCAGCATAGTTTGCAAAGTTATGGAGAAACTACTAAGGAAACATATCTCTCTTCACTTGGAATCCTTCAACTTTTTGTCAGTGAGGCAACATGGCTTCAGAGAAGGAAGATCAACAGTAACAAACTTATTAGAATTTTATGATGAGGTAAGCCAAATCTTACAGGAAAGAGAGGGCTGGGCAGATTGCATATTCCTAGACTTCCAGAAAGCGTTTGACACTGTTCCACATGGGAGACTTATTAGGAAGCTGCAATCAATGGCTAGAATAGGTGGAAATGTCTTGGAATGGATAAAAACTTACTTAGAAGGAAGGGAACAGAGGGTTAGAGTAAGACACTCAGTGTCTGAATGGAGAAGAGTTAGTAGTGGAGTTCCACAGGGTTCAGTTTTAGGGCCACTTTTGTTCCTTGTATATGTAAATGACCTACCAGAGTCTGTAAATTCATTCATGAATATGTTTGCAGATGATGCAAAGATTGTGAAGAAAGTAAAAAACGAGAACAATGGTAGAGAACTTCAGGAGGATCTAAATAATCTGCATGAGTGGTCAGAAAAGTGGCTAATGAAATTCAATACCTCAAAATGTAAGGTAATGAGAATGGGTACAAGTGCAAGAAGGCCCAAGCTTGACTACTCGGTGGCTGGAGTACAACTTCAGGAGACAGAAAATGAGAGAGATCTAGGAGTAAACATATTGGCAGATTTGTCTCCAGAAATACATATAAATGGCGTAGTAAGGGCAGCATATGCATTCTTATCAAATGTAAGGGTAGCCTTCAGGCACATGGACAAGGAAATGTTCAGAAATATTTATGTAACCTATGTGAGGCCAAAACTCGAATATGCAGCCCCCTTTTGGAATCCGCACTTGAAAAAGCACATAGCTAAGCTTGAAAAAGTTCAAAGACATGCCACAAAACTGGTGCCAGAAATACGCAATCTCGGTTATGATGAGAGGCTGAGGGAATTAGACTTGCCATCACTCGAAGCTAGAAGAGTAAGGGGGGATATGGTGACAGTCTTTAAATTCCTTCATGGTTATGATAGAGTGGATAGGGATCGATATTTCGATATGGCTGGCTCTAGAACTAGAGGTCATAGTTTGAAGCTTCGGAAGAAAACTTGTTTGCAGGATGTAAGGAAATACTTTTTCAGTGTAAGAGTAGTTGATAATTGGAATTCGCTAAGCGAGGAGGTAGTTAATGCTACCTCAATCCATAGTTTTAAGGACAGGTATGATAAGTATCACTAAGTCTAAAAATGGAACCGATCAGGAGACGGGAAGATACGAGCTTTGGGCTCTTTCCCGTAAACACAATTAGGTAATCACAATTAGGTAATCACACACACACACACACACATAATATATATATATATATATATATATATATATATATATATATATATATATATATATATATATATATATATATATATATATATATATATATATATATATATATATATATATATATAGATAGATAGATAGATAGATAGATAGATAGATAGATAGATAGATAGATAGATAGATAGAGAGAGAGAGAGAGAGAGAGAGAGAGAGAGAGAGAGAGAGAGAGAGAGAGAGAGAGAGAGAGAGAGAGAGAGAGAGAGAGAGTTTAAAGACTATTAAAGTGTTAAGGAAAATATTTGAAACAATTTTATCAGTGACAAAAGTATTACTTGTAAAATTCATTTTCTTAATTTTTTCGAATTTCTTTTCTGATTAAACTGTAACCAAAGCTTTCTCACAGTCCCAGAAGCTACTCTCTTAAAGTTATCATCCCTTTCTTTACCTTGCCCCTCTAGCATCCACGTAAGAGCTTTTCCTTGTTCTGTGTACGGCTGTAAACCACCCCACCTATAGTGTATAAACTTTTGTATTTTCTTTCATACATTTCATTCTTAATGGCCATTTATGTCACTGGACTTTACTTTGCCTCTGGGGATTGCACTTTATATTTAAGTGTAAGTAAAGAGAATGCCTGAATTAGATGCAGTTGATATCAATTTATACACATGTGTGACATGGCATTTCATATTCTCTTTGTAAGCACATGATGATCTATATTGACAACTAAATTTACAATTTTTTTTTCCCAAATACCCGTGGTCGTCATTTAACACGCACATTTTTTTTTACTAAGAAAAAGCTGTACCATTATTATCCAGTCATCTTTCTTGTGGACCTATGTGACATGAGACTTAGTGCAAAACCAGCTGTCATTTTGAGAGGACGTGCGCTATGAAGATAGACTATTCTTTACGTTACTCACTGACACTAAGGATAATGGATGCCCGATTGTACGAGAGTCCTTGTGTGTGTGTGTGTGTGTGTGTGTGTGTGTGTGTGTGTGTGTGTGTGTGTGTGTGTGTGTGTGTGTGCGTGTGTGTGTGTGTGTGTGTGTGTGTGTGGGATAAATCCTCTTATGAAAACAAATGGTATATACCGCTCTGAAAGTATCGATTAATTGACGAATGGTTATCCTACAGTACTTATTAACTAAATGGGAGCTAATATGAATTTGTTTATTAACCATACAGAAATCCTTTTTTCATTTGCGTATCTGATTCTCTAATTGGAAGGTAACAAAAAGTTATTCCAGCTCTGATGTATTTAAATTTGCGTATCTAAATCCCTAAGTTGAAAGCAGTAATGAGTTATTGCAGCTTTGATGAATCTGTTCATATACTATTGTATTTATTCCAAAGAAGACTTTGGTAGGTTTCTTAGGGATAAAAACCATAAATATTTTTACATATAGCTCTTTTGTTTTTGGTCACATTATTATTATCATTATTATTATTATTATTATTATTATTATTATTATTATTATTATTATTATTATTATTATTATTATTATCATTATTATTATTATTATTATTATTATTATTATTATTATTATTATTATTATTATTATTATTATTATTATTATTCGTTCGAGTTCACATGCGCTTGCGTTTTTGGATATATCCCAGAATAGACTCTGAAGTAACCGAAAATTTATTGTTTGGTTAAGGTAGATTAGGTTAGCCTAACCTTAGTCTGCCTAACCCATTAAAAGTTTCTGCGTTCAACCTCAGTTGCAAATAGGCACATGCCTATTACCTCATTTCCAAATTAAGCACCTAAAATATCTCAGGTGTCTATTCTGGGATTGATCCGTATTTTTTAATGAAACACAAATGGACCACAATTATATTTATTTTAAGTAGAATTCTTATAAATGTTTGTGAGCATTATAAAAACTGCCCATCTTCAGTATTGCATATATACTTAAACAGAAAAGTAAGCTTAACAGAATTTAAAGTTTGTAACAAAATGTTATATTTGATCGCGAGTATAGTAACTATCTAGATCAGTGGTTCTCAACATTTTTTTTAACCATGGCCCCTTTTCCCCTACTTTTTTTTCTTTTGGTGGACCCCTTCATAGCTATTCGACAAAAGACAAGCTTATTCTATTTTTCACTAACAAAATGTATGTATGTACTAGGAAGTTTTTAATATCTCTTACCTTGTCACGATAGAGTTCAACATAAAACTGAAGTGAAATGTTTGGGTCATGTCGACCTTTATAGGCACTGAGAGTTAATACTTGTACCGGAAATCATCCCTGCTACTGAAGATCTTAATGCCATTAATCCTTCCTCGATAAGCGCAGTCTCTTTGACCTTTGTCGTTGCCGATCAAAGATCAGAGACCGCGCAAAGAAGATAGATATTTGCCCTGAAAATAAACATTAAAGCTCGCCTCCTGCTTCCTGAGAATAGATAAGAGATTTTCACCTTCGTTTGTTTTTGCCATTGACCGATGGGTGAGTAGATAGGTCAAAAGGAATTATAAAAGGAATAAAGTGAGAAAGAATCATATCATATATATTCTCTACTTATTTCAATATGGTGTAAATTACATTGGGAATTTTATTTTTAGTAATAAAAACCGTTCTGAAGTGGAACTGCTTCATGGACCACCAAAATTTTACTGTGGACCCCCAATTTGTTATATTTTGCCTGTGGACTCCTAGGAATATTACATGGACCCCAAGGGTCCATGTGGACCCCGGTTGAGAACCACTGATCTAGATGATCAATGCCCATTGCGAGGTCATACCAAACTATCGTTCTCTAATTGTCTGCTTTACTTTGATGATCTGTATAATTCTGAGAGCTGGTCTCCATAATTTCTTCAGCAAGGCTGTTAGCAGCTGTAGGACTCTTGTGTTTTATTTGGGTTATTTATACCATCCTCCTCCATTTCGTCAAAAACTTTCTTGTATTCACTCATTCTAATGGATACCTCTTTACATTTTTCTATAAAATCAACTCTTCGATTACATATATGAAGACTTGGTTTGCAGATCAATGAGATGAAACATGTGACTGGTGTGATGTACTCAATAGTTTATGTTCCATGGCTTAATGAAAGGTGCATTATAAATGTCGTTAAATAGCGAATGGAAGTTCGTGAATAAGTTACTTGCTCATTCTGAAGAGCACGGTCTGAATAAAAGAAAAAATATGTTAGTATTGCAATGTAATTATGTTGTAGTTCATACCTACTACATCGTTGTTATAAGGCAATGAAGTGCTCATTTCCACCATATGATGCATAACTTATGAAGACGCAAAAAACATC
>JAXCGZ010017668.1:42500-47160 GCA_037179515.1 Halocaridina rubra | reverse complement strand
ACACACACACACACACACACACACACACACACACACACACACACACACACACACACACACACACACACACACACACACACACACACACACACACACACAAAATGGATCTAAATGTAAATGTGGCTTCCGTGTTGTAGTTATGCTGTTAATATGGTATTGTTGCATACCACAGGGATATTTTGATGCTTTTAAAGTTTTTCTTTCTCTGTATATGTGTGTGTGTGTGTGTGTGTGTGTGTGTGTGTGTGTGTGTGTGTGTGTGTGTGTGTGTGTGTGTGTGTGTGTGTGTGTGTGTGTGTGTGTGGATTACCTAATTGTGATTACCTAATTGTGTTTACGGGAAAGAGCCCAAAGCTCGTATCTTCCCGTCTCCTCATCGGTTCCATTTTATACTTAGTGATACTTATCATACCTGTCCTTAAAACTATGGATTGACATAGCATTAACTACCTCCTCGCTTAGCCAATTCCAATTATCAACTACTCTTACACTGAAAAAGTATTTCCTTACATCCTGCAAAGAAGTTCTCTTACGAAGCTTCAAACTATGACCTCTAGTTCTAGAGCCAGCCATATCAAAATATCGATCCCTATCCACTCTATCATAACCATGAAGGAATTTAAAGACTGTCTAATTCCCTCAGCCTTTCATCATAACTGAGATTGCGTATTTCTGGCACCAGTTTCGTGGCATGTCTTTGAACTTTTTCAAGCTTAGCTATGTGCTTTTTCAAGTGCGGATTCCAAAAGGGGGCTGCATATTCGAGTGTTGGCCTCACATAGGTTACATAAATATTTCTGAACATTTCCTTGTCCATGTGCCTGAAGGCTACCCTTACATTTGATAAGAATGCATATGCTGCCCTTACTATGCCATTTATAAGTATTTTTGGAGACAAATCTGCCAGTATGTTTACTCCTAGATCTCTCTCATTTTCTGTCTCTTGAAGTTGTACTCCAGCCACCGAGTAGTCAAGCTTGGGCCTTCTTGCACTTGTACCCATTCTCATTACCTTACATTTTGAAGTATTGAATTTCATTAGCCACTTTTCTGACCACTCATGCAGATTATTTAGATCCTCCTGAAGTTCTCTACCATTGTTCTCGTTTTTTACTTTCTTCACAAACTTTGCATCATCTGCAAACATATTCATGAATGAATTTACAGACTCTGGTAGGTCATTTACATATACAAGGAACAAACATGGCCCTAAAACTGAACCCTGTGGAACTACACTACTAACTCTTCTCCATTCAGACACTGAGTGTCTTACTCTAACCCTCTGTTCCCTTCCTTCTAAGTAAGTTTTTATCCATTCTAAAACATTTCTACCTATTCTAGCCATTGCTATGCAGCTTCCTAATAAGTCTCCCATGTGGAACAGTGTCAAACGCTTTCTGGAAGTCTAGGAATATGCAATCTGCCCAGCCCTCTCTTTCCTGTAAGATTCGGCTTACCTCATCATAAAATTCTAATAAGTTTGTTACTGTTGATCTACCTTCTCTGAAGCCATGTTGCCTCACTGACAAAAAGTTGAAGGATTCCAAGTGAAGAGAGATATGTTTCTTTAGTAGTTTCTCCATAACTTTGCAAACTATGCTGGTCAAGGAAACTGGTCTATAGTTCAGAGCCGTATCCCTCCTTTCCTTTTTGAAGATAGGTATCACATTTGCTTGTTACCAGCATCTTGGAATCTCCCCTGACTCCAGTGACTTTTTAAATATGATACTTAGTGCCACTGATAATGAGTTTGCGCATTTTTTAAGCACATGAGGGGATATGTCATCAGGACCTGTAGCTTTATGAACATCTAAATCCATCAGCGCTTTGCATACCTCTGTGGCTGTAAGGTTGATGTTCTCTAATACCGGCCCTTTAGCTTCTATCACTGCAATCTGAGGGGGTGGGGTATTTTCTACTGTAAATACTGACTGAAACTCCTTGTTCTATTCTTTGCAGATCTCTTCATTCATCTCAGTGATGCTTCCATCCGCTCTCTTTAGCCTTAAAACCTGTTCTTTTACCTTCAGTTTTCCTCTGATAAAGCTGTGGAAAAGCTTGGGATTTTCTTTAGCCTTCCTGGTGATGTCCCTCTCATAGTCTCTCTCTGCCTCTCTCCTTTTACTTAGGTAGTCATTTCTTGCTCTTTTGTAGGTTTGCCAGGCATTTATGTTTTTTCTCCTCCTATACCTTTTCTAGCATTTGTCTCTCCACTCCTTAGCTCTTTTACACCCATTATCGAACCATTTCTCTCTGGCATGAATTACACCTACTTTGGTGACAGGTATGCAGCAATCTACTATCTTCCCATATTTCTCACAAAAGATGTCATACATTTCTTGTACAGATTTGTTGTAAAATAAGGTTCTCCAGTCAATAACTGCAAAAAGCTCATTCCGTTTGATGTAATCTCCTTTCGGATAGTTCCTCCTCATGTCCTCAGTGCCTCTACTCTCAGGAAGAATATCTTCAATGATATACTCCATCAACAACACACAGTGGTCACTCTTTCCAATTGGTGGTTCATACTCAATTTTTTAAATATCCAACACATTATCTGTGAACACTAGATCAAGTTGTGATGGTTCATCCCCACCCCCGGCCCTTGTTGGTTCCATTACATGTTGGTGTAGGAAATTCTCTTGTGCGCAATCTAGGAATCTTGCCCCAAATGAGTCCTCACCACTGTGTGGGTCAAGATTTATCCAATCTATCTCTTTATGATTAAAGTCTCCCATAATCAAAGTCCTACATTTTTTTTCCCGTGCCAAGTTAACAACTGAGCTTATGACTTCAATAGTACCTATATGACTTTCCTCATAAACTTCAAGCCTATTTTGGTTCCTTGGTGGGTTGTATACAACAGTTATTATAATGCTCTCTGACCCAGTATTTATGCGAGCAACAAGAAATTCCTTGAACTCACTTTCTATAGCCAAGTTTATTTCTTCAACTTGAATCCTTTCACTTATGAGCAGTGCTATCCCTCCACCAGTCCTCTCAGATCTTTCAACCCTTAGTATTCTGAAGCCCTTAGGAAAAACTGTGACACTGTTTATGTCCTCACTCAACTTAGTCTCTGTAATTGCTACTATATCTGCCTTACTGTTGTGAATCCTATCTTTTAATTCTACTGCCTTACCAGCTAATCCATCAGCATTTGTGTATAACAATCTTAATGAGGCCCCATCCCCCGATCTTCTGTCATTATCTTCTTTATCTCCCCTTTGTCTGGAAGAGCTCTGAAATGAAAATTTTTCTTTTCTTCATTTCTTTCATCATTTAACCTTCTTGCCTCTTGCAACAAGTTTTTGATCTTTCCCATCTCTTCCTGTGTTCTGTATCGTCTAATGAACACTTCTTTGAATTCTTGAAGGTCTTTTAGACTCTTTTTTCTCAACAATATTTCCCTACTTGTTTCCCCTCTCTCAAAGGTTATTTTTGTTGGTCTCGGCTTTCCTTCCCTCGAATATTTACCTAGTTGGTGTATGTTTACAATATCCTCAGGACCACAAACTACTCCAAGCTTTCTTATCAGGTCTACAACCCTAGCTTTATTTTCTTCAAGTCTCCCCTGCCATGTTGGCTCCTGGGATTTGCTTATGCTTGAGATTACCACTGTCTTCTCCTTATCAAGTGCCTGTCTGATGAGTGGGTTTGCCCTTTCCATCACAACGTCTTTAATTTTTTCGATTACTGTCTCTTTATAGTCAACTGTTTGTATGTTTTCCAGTGCCACCACCTTTACAGCCTCTTTTACTGCCACATTCCCCTTTAGTGCATCAGCAAAGGACGTTTTCATGGCATCATTTTCCATATTCAGCTCCTGGAACTCTTTTCTGAACTGTTCAATGTTTTCCTTAATCTGGACATTCCAAGCAGCAATCTCGTCTCTCTCAGAAGAGAGCAGTGAACTAACATCTAATTCCTTTAGGTTGTCATTCAGCTGTTTGTTTTTATCTTCTTGTTTAGAAATTCTAGATTCTAGTTGACTCTTTTCCCCTTCCAGCTTCTTTATTCTTTTTTCTAGTTCCTTTCTCTCCTGCCCTTGTGCTTTATTTGCTTCCTCCAAAGATCTTATTTGCTCTCTGAGTGTTTCATTCTCTTTCATTTCTCCATCCATATTCCGAATTTCTTCATCAAGGCTCATAACCATTGCCTCTAAATTCTTGATTTTCTGTTTAAGTCTCCTAATGGCTACCCCTCCTACCGACCCATGGATGGGAGAGGTTTGGGACAGAGATGGCCTCATTTTTATGTTCTCCCTCTCACAGAATATAGAAAGAAGAAGAGAAAGAGGAAAACAAAGAGAAAAACTTTTATTTAAGCTTCACACAGAATTTTTATATCTCCATATAAGTGCTATTTAGTGACTCAATTTATCTCTTTTCTGGTAACACACATCTTAACTTAAAAACTTGACCATGGTAATTTAAGGATAAAAAGAAAAAGAAAAAAATGCAACAAAACAAAAGTCAAACCTGAAGGAAAATTCGAATTTGTGTCTGAGGAGGCACCCACCTGTTTCTGCTATATATTCTTCCTAACTGATAAACTCACTTGCTAACCAAGATATGTTATCACAGGATTAGACTTTACATGTAACTCAATATATATACAAAATAAAAAAAATAGTAAAAGAGAAAGCTAAAAGAAAAGC